>JAHXRV010012392.1:0-32109 GCA_019904355.1 Psilocybe tampanensis | reverse complement strand
AAGGCGAGAACATTGTTGATGCAATGGTGGTAACATTCAGCGAAAATTATTAAACATTTCAAGAAAGGTTTGGGAATGTGCTAATTGTCGTATTGTGGTCACATTCGGTGAAAATTCACGTAACATGGTCATAATTTTACGCAAATGTTCCCGCGTCACATTTTGCGATAATGTGCTGTGTATCTGTTCATTCGTCCAATTTTTCGTGTGGTTTTTATTTATTTTTATTTTTATTTTATCTTCTTGCTTGATGATTTTCTTGATTCCATTTTCGTCTTCGTGTCCTGATAAGATCATCGCTATGCGCCAAGCTCATATGCAGAACTGGTACGGCCTATGCGCACGAGTAGCAGGGATGGGGGCATAGCAAGATGATTTATGGACGGGCTTGAGTTTATGATGGTCGGAATAGATGTAACCTGGACATGGTCCTTTAATCAGAGGCCTGAAAGAGATACAAACGACACACTTACCTCAACGCCTACGACAGGCGGCGTCCGGTTCTTGATGAGGCCACGAGGAGAGGAGGACAGGGGGCGATTATCTATGAAAGTCACCAAAGGTGGGCAGGAAGATCCTCGCCATCGCGCCAAACTCATATGCAGAACTCGGTACGGCCTATGCGCACGAGTAGCAGGGATGGGGGCATGGCGAGCGACCTATGAACGACAGTGGGACCCAATAAGATCGGCGTGACCAGCCTCTAAGCTCGTGTCTCCCCGGAGAAGATATCGATGCGACGTGGCGGTGGTCTGCTGATAGATGTGAGCGAGATCAGTGACGATCGATTGTCGTTGAGGAGAAGGAGGCGTACCATGGTGCCACATGTGTCGTTGATGGTGTGCGATGCGCTGATGGTGGCTGACATTGATCACCGGTGAGTGTTGAGCGTGGTAGATGCGTAGATCTGCGATGGACCAAAGTCAGCGATGGGCGAGGAGACCACGATGATGATGACCGTCGACTGCGTCGGAACTTACCTCGTATTGTGGCATCGCACAAAGGCGGGTCAGGTATTCATCGGTAGTGATGACTGACAAGTAGATGGGTAGTCGTTGGTCGCCATTGATTGTGGGCGGTGGGAGGAAGGGAGATAGTGGTGGTTTGGAGGAAAGAACAATCGAGATGGGGGACAGGTTTTTATACACGAGCCGGGTGTGGTTGTGTTTGTTTTCAGGCCAGCCCACTGCCCACAGGATTTCCCGCGGCGGAGTCCAGGAGCTTCTCCAGATCGATCGAAAAACCTTCGAAAACCCCTTAAACGTATCATGAGGACCATAGAATTTGTAATCCAGGGGACGACATTGCGACAGATGATTAATGATTGGCTGGAAGTTAGAATGTGTGGACGTGGACGTTCAACCAGATATAGGCAGAGTGGATCCTGAGGTAGGCCACCGCGCCAGTAGGGTGGCCGCCCACGATTTCCGGAGAGATAAAGGAGAATCTGAACGACAGAAAGTTGATGCTCGTAGAATTCCCCTTTCCCAAAGCCCCCAGGTCCCAGAAACACATCGTCTGGTTCAAACTCTAGAGCCTTCCACAAAAATACAAGAAAAGAGGGTCGTAAACCGTCGATGCGCGAGCAGTAGGGTTAATCCCCTTGTCACTGAGGCCCGTTGCCGTTGTAAGCACCCTGTTTTCTGCAAAATAATGTTGACTAGAATACATTCGCACGGAGGTCAGTTCAACCGTAGAGAAAATACGATTCAAATCGACAACGTGCATCGGCGACTGAGTCAGAGTCGAGTTCAGTCCCGATTCCGTTGCCGCTTGGGGAGCCTTCTGAGTCGCGATTGTTATGGCAAGACTTTTACCACCAACGCGCTCAGATTAAACATAATCGTCTGATCCAGCAGCCCAGCAAAGAGGTCAAGATGAGGTTGGAAAGAATTTAAGTGCAATACAAGTGCAATACATATTTTTGTTGCCGTCGACTGCACGTGTGGAAAAGGGACAACCAAGGACAAAGTCGGAGTCACAGCCACACTCTTACAAGATATCAGCACCGTCAATGAACGCTTGAAAATTTGAACCCGCGTTTATCAAAGGGTTGAAAGAAAAAAATATACGCCAATCATCTCTCTCCAGACCAGAAGAGCCACACAAGGCAGTGATAATCACAACACATCAGCTCAACTCATTGTCGCAGCGCATGGCACCGACGGTATACTCCCTGTAAGCCTTCAGACCGCCCTGCGAGATGTAGTTTTGTCTTCAGGTACTATTAACACACCCCTGTTACTCCAGCTTTCGGGTACTGAGGGTTGTTGATGCGTCAGTTTTTGTGAGTTTTCATCAAGTGGTGTTATAGGTTTCCAAGAAGTTAACGGTGGTCGGCAAAAAGCCGTTCCCGTTGAGTACACATCCACAGGGCGCTGTATACCTTCTGGCAGAAAGGGCTGCCGCAATTCTCATGCAATCCGCGACGTGAATTCACCAGCGATTATCGCATAGGAAATGGTCTTGACGCTCGATGCGCGTTTTTCGCCGCGAAGTTTACATGATTTGGTTCATTTTGGGCTCACCAATGATGCTTTGAAGCTTGAAGTTCGATTGAAGGGGTGACTTCCAAAATTTGGCTGATATAATTATATTTATAGTCAAAAAGAGAATACGCTCTGAGATGTTCATGTCGAGGTGAATGTCGTTGAAAAAAAAAACCAAAGAAAAACCAAAGAAAAACAGGAGAAAAACATTGATTGGAAGATTTGGTAATCATTTCACACGACTTTCCCGAACGAAAAACGGAACAAAAAAGGGCCTCATCGGGAATTGAACCCGAGACCTCTTCCAATTGTGAAATGCTCAGATCTTATTGAAATGAACAACCCAAAGGAAGAATCATGCTACTAGACCATAAGGCCACGTAAAGCGTTCATTATCAACGCTCTAAACCGTCACAGGCAGAAAATGGAAGATATTGACTTTTTGGGGTAGTCACCTGTTGGTCACCTGCAGCTCCGAGTCGGACGCGTAGCCCCTGAGTCTAACGAGACCATCTCCCCGAATGTTTTGGTGCTTGCATTCAACGAGTCGTGGATATTTGAATCCTCTGTGCTAACTTTAAGTACAGAATTCTAAGCGTGTCATTCGGCAATTTATTCTTAACTTCTTCAATAGGCACATAATTATCGTGTGACTATTAACAAAACCCCCCTTTTCTCATCCGCGCTGCGGCATGGGTGTAGAAGGATAATTTCAGCAATCTGGCAGAGATATACCAAGATACATGTCAACTCTGATTATTATAGACGCCTATCTCACGTTCGGGAAACTGATAATAGAACGGACATACTTCGAATTCACATAAAATGATACATGCGACGGGACGTCGGAAAATGAAATCTCATGGACATATTGTGATCTGAGCGCTTGTCTGGGCCAAGATCGCCGGGAGGTGTTTGCAAATAGTATCCTATGCAAGTATCATCTACACTGTTAGAGGATCGGAACGCCATAGACTGGAAATGGCTTCAGAGAAATTATCCTTTCAACAATGAGCTGCCGTTTTGTTCGTCCACGGAAGCAGACCATCATGCGATTCAATGAGAAATCTCTCACACGAAAGGATGCCCACTACCGACTTGTTCGTTTTTACTTTAGATATAAAATACATGGTCCCATTTGTAGGACGATCCACGACATACCTTGAATTTTCTTCCACTCGCATTGGCATGGCTTGCGCTTGGCGGATCCTCTCGCTGGTTTTTCTCGTTGCATCCGAGTCATGCTTGGGAATCACCATTACTTCTCCGTCCCAGTTGACCACATTAACCTTCGATTATATTATCATTGGAGGCAAGTGAACAATCACTGTATCGTGACATCAGAGTTGATGAGCCCTCAGCTGATAAACCATTCGATTCGATTCCTCACCATCAAATGTTGACGTTTCGGAATAGGTGGAACCGCCGGACTCACACTCGCCAGCCGACTGACTGAGGATTCGACTATAACAGTCCTCGTCGTTGAAGCAGGGAATTCGTAAGGATATCTCAACCCATCGCCAGCCCTCATTGGTCCAATGGCTTACCTATATCTCTGACGACCGCAGTGATGTAGGGGTACCAAACATCCAAGTGCCCTTCATGGGAACCACATTGACCCCTAGTAAATGTTCCAATCTGCCTCACAATGATAGCGTAAAACACTGACTCACACAACGCGTAGATACCGCCGTCGACTGGAATTACACGACAGCCCAACAATCCGCCCTTCTGAACCGCACTTTCCCCTATCCGAGAGGTCGCGTTCTGGGAGGGTGCAGCAGTGTAAGTGAGTAAGGGTGCGATGAAGCCTAACCACGCGAAAAAAAGACCAACTGAATGTATCGTGATAGATTATATGTTCCACCAGTATGGAGCGAGCGATGATTGGGATAGAATTGCGAACATCACAGGAGATACAGGATGGCAGTGGCAAAACATGAGGCAATTCGTCCCTCTGGTGAGTCAGACACGTATCAGTGCATCCGAAATTTACGTTGCTAACTCGGAAGAATAGCACGAGAAAATAGTCCCCCCAGCGGACAACCACAACACAGCGGACCAGTTCGTAGCTGCCTCACACGGCACAGCAGGCACACTTCCCATTAGCCTCCCAGGATTCAACCAAACGATCGACTCCCTGATTATCAACACCACTCTCCAGCTCCCAGAGTTTCCGTACAGCGTAGACACAGCAGGCGGGGACAACTCACTGCTCGGGATCGGCTTCCTCCAATCGTCTATAGGAGGTGGGGTGAGAAGCAGCTCGTCAACGACGTATTTGCAAAATGCGACCTCCCGCCCTAACCTCACCCTCCTGCTCAACACCACGGCTATGAAGCTTTTGAAGACAACAGCCGTTAATCCGATTTTACAAGCGTTTCGGTCTGTCAATATAACAGCGTCTCTACCCGACGCAGTCGCTCCGACTGGTATGAGATAATTTCATCTGAAAGTAACCATGAGATCAGGCTTGAACGATTTTGTAGGAAACGCAACTGTTGACCCATCGTCGATTACGACCGTGACCGCCTTGAAAGAAGTAGTGCTGTCCGCAGGTGCCATAAACACGCCCAAGCTACTCCTCCTTTCCGGTATCGGGCCCAATCTCGACATCCACGCTTTCGGGATCCGGTCACTCCTCGACATCAACGGGGTGGGTAAGAACCTCGCTCACCACCTCGTCGTCACAAACGTTTACAGCGTTACGGGAGACACGACTCTGGACCCGCTGTTGAGGAGCACGACACAGATTCAACAAGCCATTACGAGCTGGCAGACGACAAAGACAGGTATGATGGCGAACACCCTCACGAATAACTTGGGGTTCTTCAGGCTGCCGGCAAATTCGACGATATTCCAAACGGTCCCGGACCCAGCTGCTGGACCAGGCGCTCCGCATTGGGAAATCATTTTCTCGGTGAGAAGGAACAGTATTATTGGCCTTTCTTTCACCTGATCGTATACCGAAGAATTTCTGGTTCAATCCTGAGGTCGCCCAACCTGCTACAGGAAATTTCATGACTGTGCCGACCGTTCTAGTAAGCCCTGTATCACGTAAGTCATTGAGTATTCAGCAACACCAGGAAATAAAAAGCCTCAACACACTGGTTCTAGGTGGAACTGTGAAACTTACTAGCAACAATACATTCGACCATCCCGCCATAGACCCCCAATTCATGACCAGTCCCTTCGACGTATTTGCGATGCGGGAGACCATTTTGGCACTCCAGCGGTTCGTCGCCGCGCCTGCATGGTCAGACTACATTATCAGCCCATTCGGGACCGCGTTCAGCGCTGCATCCACCGGTGACACGGCCTCGATCGATTCGTACGTCCAAGCCCAGGCGACTGGCTTATTTCACCCAACTGGTACGGCAGCTCTCCAGCCTGCTGGTGCCATTTCAGGCGTCGTGCAGCCGAATTTGACGGTGAGAGGTTCGGAAGGCCTGAGGATTGTGGATGCGTCGGTTTTTGTAAGTCGCAATTCTTCGAGATGTGGAAGTGATCAAAGAACCGATTTCTGCTGTTGTCCGAACAGCCTTTTCCTCTGAGTACACATCCGCAGGGCGCGATATATCTTCTAGCAGAAAGAGCGGCAACAATCCTTAGGCAATCCACGTAATGCCGCTAATGGTTTTGAGGTCCTTTTGGTCACTGTTTCTTAGAGGTATCCGGGTGGTTCGTGGTCAATTAAACACGAGAAAACAAATCAGGCTCAAAAAGAAATTAAAATTCGTATTATATTCCCACGGGTATCCAGTCACATGATCGCGCTTGTGGGGCCTCAACGATTTTGACACAGACCGTGTCGGACAGACGAAAACCTATATAAGTACAGTGAATTTGCAGCGAGACTTTGCATAAGTAGTTTGGGGAAGAAATATGGGTAATTGGCGGAATTTTGGTCCACATTTACATCCCAGAAAGTTACCTGGAATTTTTGGATAATTTTTCCTTCAGTGACTCTGGCTCTTTGTTCATTTGTTCTTCGATCTCGAAGTCGGAATTATTTCTCTTTGGCCCACCTCTCGGGCAGTTTAAAGTGAATACTGATACGGCATTAAATTACTCAGGTTCTGGCTTTTCCCTGACCGGCGCTTCCCGAGGAAGAGTCGCTGCCGATGTCAGGATCACGACATCTAACTTTAGACCACCGGTTCAAACTGCTCCTCCCCATGTGGATCCTTCAATCGATGCACGACTTCAAGACAAATGGCACTGTCATGATGTTGTATACTTCTTATAATTAATGAGAACAAATGTTATGCAATCAAATTTGTCTGAAGCCGACCCATGGAATGCAGTGATTGATTGATAAAACCGCTCACCCCGCTGCCAGGAAGTTTATGTCCAGGAGAAAGAAGCATCATAGTTTCTGCTTCTTTCACAGTTGGCCCTGGACTATTTAGAGGGATTTGTTTCTGGCCAATCGTAATCCTCTTACTTTTGGTATTATGTTTCTTTATCGCGTTGAGACGATATGCCACGAAGTTAGTTCTACAAACGCAAAAGCTTGTGTGTTTCGTTAATCTAGACGAAATCTACTCAAGTAAACAGGGTATTAATTTACAACGCTGCATTGACAGAAGACAAATATGACAGATAATTTTCGCTTTGAGGACTTCGACCCACGCTCTACCCACGCAGTCTCGCAGGTGATACAGCTGTCGGTCAAATTATTTTAGTGTGATATATCCACGCACGTCAATCATCCAAATTATCCCATGGTCATGCCGAGGGCCTTCTTCGAGTCCATGTTCTCTCCATCTCTTGCTGGGCTTATCAGTGCACAGTATGTGGTTTGGCGAAAGCTTTGCAATCACCTAGATTCCAACAAAGATATCATTGACGGTGCCTCTAGTAAAGAAAGTGCGAAAACGTAGTATGTTTCAACGTTTCTCTATCATTTAAATTGTATTGATCTACACCGAAGCAGCGAGGCTAGGAACGACCTGTCCTGTTCGACGGTGTTAATCTGTCCATCTCCTGCTGCCATGTTGGATCCTTCAATTATTTAACATCGGCAGCGACAAAGAAGACTTCTCCGTACGACATGACTTCTGATCCGGGCAGGTCGAGACATACGCCGTTTCATTTCCATCGAAAGGTATAAGTATTCCTCCCTTATACGCTGGCACGATTTCGTCGGTTGGAGACTTCCTTCGCTGATAAAACCTACTGTACGCTTCCTTCACCAAACCTAACCAGTGCCATCATGCGTGTTGCTGCTCTCGTTGCTTTCGTCCTTCCCGTCTTTGTGGCCGCCCAGATCTCCTGTGATGCCAGCTCCACAGCTCTTTGCTGCTTCGACTCTGAGGATGTACGTTCACTCGTTCCACGATGAATCGTTGTATAACTGAATCCTCATCGAAACTCGTTAGCCCACCCCAGACAGCTTCACTCAACTGAGCGCTTTGCCAGACCTCCAGGGCGCTCAATTGCCCGTCGACTCAACGGCACAGATTGGATGTACGTGAAGGTCTCTACTCCCTAAAGCCTTTCCTAATCAATGGATTCGTGATTCCCAGTGCTTTGCGCCGCGTATGATAGCAGCTGGTACGAGGGATTGGACGGCTGACATCCTATAAAAACAGTATTCTTATGTGACTCTTCATGATACAGCACCGATACACCCATGTGCTGCACAGACAACAGCTTCGTACGTTCACTGCATTCAACATTTGATTCAATATGTCCCCTAACATAAATCTGCTAGAACGGTGTTGCTGCCTTCGGATGCGTTGCTCAAGCTCCGCCAGCCACAGACTCCGACACTTCAGCTGATTCGACCACCACTGACACCAGCAGTGCAGCTCCTGACGCTTCCTCTGATGACACCACCACCACCGATTCCACTACTACGTCCTCTTAGTTTATCCCGAGTCATGACTACGGTTTTGGTTGAGAGGTATACCACGATGCGCCTGGTTTTGGTTACAAATCGGACTTCTATATGTATGAAAAGTATAAAATTTTCTTCCGGAAAACATCAGACAAGCGCCTGAGTTTATAGCGACGCACCCCCTCTGAGTGCCTTGGCTGTTCGAGTCAGTCTCACACAACGGATGTCTGGCCCACATTCAACAAATTTCTGCCTTTCCCGTTCCTGGTAGTCATGAGCATCATTGTTTGGTCTCAAAATGGGCCGCCGCTTGCAGAGCCTGCTTTTCCGATCGATACCGTTGAGTGTTCCCTTTTGGGAAGAACAACAAAAAGCGCTGAGTCACTGCCACTCCCGGCGTGGCCATTACCATCATTTTCGTCCCTATCAGATGGTAAAAAACGTAGTCAGTGGAGATCTCGCGCACCGACACAACACACAATGGTTGCGGTCACTTTACCCACTTTTGTCCTTCAGTGTTTTTGTCATGGAGTGCGTCACGACTGGCCGCAGTGGTTACTAGTAGAACACAAAAGGAAAGCCGAAATCGCTTAAATATCCTTTGTCCGCACGAGAGAAAAACAGGATTCCAGGACTCGGACGTACCAAACGCACCTACTACTGCCACTAACCCCCAATTAGCCAACGTTACACACCACCACTTTATTCTCTCTTACTTTCTGATCTAGGTACTGTACATGATGGCCACCAACCGCTCATACTACCCCGTTCGTCCAGAATTTGTACGATATCCTGGGTAGGTGATGTCTTCCATCTCTCCAATATTCTACTATACGATCTCACACCAGCATAATAGACCCTCTTCTGCGTATTACACCCATGAAGGCGGAGTGGCCCCTTCACCCCACGCGCACGTCCAAGACCATTGCCCATCCAAAGCCACACATCCCACCGATCCCACCCCATCCAACAGGTTCACGGTGCCCACGGACTATAATGCCGAGACCAGTTACTACCAAGAACACGGCTTGACAAAGAAGAAAATGAAGGACCTAAGGACGAAGATCGAAAAATGGAGATCGAAAATCCCACCAAGTGTGCAAAACCGTGTCAGGGCTCATCGTTTCGATCGTGAAGTCGCTGGTGGTGGCGGCAGGCTGCTCACTCCTGAGCCCTGAGCCCTGAGGTCTGAAGATCTGACTCCTGAATCGCGCTGATGCAGAATTTCGTTAAACTGGCATAACCTTGACTCGATCATCTACTTACAGTTCTACTGAATTGATTTGGACTCTCCATTCTGTGTACCTGGCAATATATCTCATTCTGTATTATCTCGACCGGATTCGTTGTGAAAAAAAAAAAAAAAAAAAAAAAATGGAACGTCCGGAACTGAACCTATCAGTTATGATGAAATTTGAATATCGCTTGGCCAGATAAAAAAGTAATGGCCAACGTGGGGATCGAACCCAAGACCTTCGCGTTATTAGCACGACGCTCTAACCAACTGAGCTAGTCGGCCATATAATCAAAACCCTTTCAGTGTTATATGACAATATTGCTGCAAACTGTAAGTTGAGGCATTTGTTACTCGACTTCAACTTCAATCGCTCTAAAAGTCTGTGGATGATTCGATATTCAACGCTCAGCGCTCAGCGTTGAAACGTAGAAGATTGATAGGTGTTGATCATATTGATGTCAACGAAAGTCTGATTTCTCAGTTCTCCCCGCCCACCTTATCGCATCCAGTGATATAGTTCAACTGGTTCAACTACTTCAAACGATCGAGCGACCAACTTGATGTAAACCTGACACATCCACCAACACGAGTCATGCTAATTATCTCTGCTGAGACGACAACCCCCAGCATTCAACTTTACGTGCCATTAGTGTCCCAGTCGAGCTCAGATGAGATGGTCCGAGTTGGAAAGAGAATGGCAGACGTACGTCTGCATCGCAGCGTCGTTCCGCTCGGACCGACTGTCCTTACCATCAGATGATAAGAACAAGTCAGCGATCGAGCAAAAATCAGGCCAGACATCCGGTGGATTGCAGTCGAATCTGTATCAGTAACTCGTAACCTGAAACTGACATACGCCGTGAACGAGTTCCCGGTCCAACGGAAAGGCCTAGTTGGTCGTGGATTGAATGGGTTCATTCCGTTCAATGCTCGGGCTGTCGGGACTCTCAGCTGGGCCTAGCCGCGTGGTATGTTACACAGAATAGGGGAAACAATAATTGTATTTATCTTGAGATCGGGACGAGCGTAGTAAATCATGAGTCGGGGGCAAGCAGCACTGTTGACCGATTGAATTTTCTTAACCTAATGAAAATTAAAACTGGAGACCGACCTTTTTGCACAAAAATCAAGCCAACAACCATGTCCCCCATCCCGACACGATATTTCCACCAAGACTCTGAAAATATCCAGCATTTCCACCCGCCCCGCCCTTAATCACGACACCGTTCGTCAACTTGACCTCGATTCCGGTCGTAGGATTGACCTGTCCCGTGAAAGAATGGGACGCCTCCAGCTGTGCGATGTTGTCATAGGTAATCGTAGCCACTTCAGACGCGAGCTTCGGGACGTCGGAAGTGAAGCTGCCAGAGAACATGTAGACCTTGCCTTTGATGAGGAAGGTACTAGTGAGGGTACAATTGGCGAGATTGCAGCGGACAATTCCTTCCGTAGATGGCATCCTGAGACTATTGTTGTGGTTGAGGTAGGTGCACTGGAACGAATGTGCTCCAGGAGACAAACTTGGGGTTGAACGTTGAGGCTTGAAGGAGAGAAGGTCGAGTTGAACGGGGCAAAAATGACTTATATAGTCATCTGTTGGCTGACCATTCATTCTGTCGTTTCAAGTTCCAAATGCGTCATTCCATCGATAAATTATCGATAACCTGTAAATTTAAGTGGTGAATTCAACACGAAAGTGGCAAATAAATTGACTGAACTGGAAACCTCCTCGACATTCTGAGAAAGTGAGGAGTCTTTTCGACTCCTTTCGACCGCCTTCAAAGCGAATTGGAGGCGTAATTCCGCACATCGACCGTCTTCTTGATGCCCCACTGATAGTCATAAAAACTACGAGTCTCGAGGATTTCTTTTCGGGTTCTGCCACCCCCCGTCCTTAAAGCGGTGATGTGTTAAGTGATGAAGACTCAGACCAAAAAAACAAACATAAGATGCCACGTGAATCACAGACTCACAGAAAAACAATTGATCGCGATTCTTTCCGGAACTTATTCTTCTCCTACCTTTCCAGACTTTGCTTTCCCCACACAATCGGACCGTCCAACAAACCTCAAATATAGGAAAGCTCCTGGACCCCGACTTCTGCTACAGATTTGTCGCATCGGGCATTCTTCGCAATAATTATAGATGACGATGCGGCAATTTCGAAAAACGAATACCAAATAGAACTCGGTCCCCAGGTCATGTGTCTGTTGTTCCCCTCCTCCCACCTCAAGTTCCAAAGTTTTACCGGCCCAAGGAGACGTCGATGAGGTCGAATAAAATGGCCGCTCTCTAACCCAGCCTCGCCAAATATCCCCCGCTATGTTACCACTAGCGGCTCTCCTCCTTTTCCCGTTTCATCAAGTGCTGGCAATCCCTTCCGCCACTAGCCTCAAGTCAGACCTTCATTTTCTCTTCCAAAATGACTTGAACTGTACGTTCTATCAGCACGAACCATGACCACCAACTCATTCGCTCTAATTCTACCAGGGACGACTGCCGCGGACCACAAGGGCGCGATCCTCGTTGGCAGCACTGGTTCAAAGGCCGATGCTGTTGCTGCTTGCGCCGAGCTGAACGAGAAGTTGCTAACCACCGAGGGACCCTACTTCCAATCCGACATGAACTCTCTCCTGGGCTACCTGAGCCTCAACTCGCGGTACAACAAACAGAAGTTCTGGGTCGAATCAACCAAAGACGCCCCGTGTTCCGTCCTCTCTTTCCATAACTCTCTCCAATCTGTCCCATGCAACAGTCAATTCCCTGCTCTCTGCTCTCAAAGTGCACCCTATCGTTCAAGCGGAAATGTTGACCCGAACCCCGCATTCCAAGTCCAAGTCCAGTCGAAGAAGTTGACAGTCATTGGGTGCGTATTCCTTGTCGGCCTCTGTGATTTTAGGATTTATCATAATGTTCAACCTAGCACACGAGATCACCTATCGTTCCGCTTCTTGGGTATCCCTTACGCAGACCCATTCCAACGTTTCAGCTATTCGAAGCCATACAGCGGGGCCGGAACCATCAAAGCACTCAATTACGGACCGGCTTGCACACAAGGGGGAGGTGGTAGCGAGGATTGTCTTTTCTTGAGCATCTACACACCATATTTGCCGCAGAACCCGGCTAGGTCGAAAAGCCTGAAACCAGTCATGTTTTGGATTCATGGAGGTGGATTCACAGGCGGTTCGGGAGGAGGCGGTGATCAGGACGGAGGAAACTTGGTTAGCAGGAGCGACGTGGTGGTGGTTACTATCCAATACAGGTATGTTCCAAGATCTTTCATAAATACTATTATCCGAATCATTTGTTAGACTGGGCACTCTGGGATTCCTTGCGTTAGAGGATGGTGTAACGAATGGAAACTTCGGTATTGCTGATCAGGTCTGTCTTCTCGTCGTTATGCAGGCCGCTTTCCAAGCTGAACGATAAAAAAAACACAGATCACCGCATTGCAATGGGTCCGAGACCATATTTCAGACTTTGGTGGAGACCCAACGCTCATCACCATCTTTGGTCAATCGGCTGGCGCCGGCTCTGTGCGTGCTCTGCTCGCCTCGCCCCCAGCCTTCGGTCTTTTCCAGGGCGCTATTGCTCAGAGCAACTTGGGAGGCTTCGGATACGCTGCCACGTACTCCAAGTACCTTACAATTCAGGATCAGTATACCTCCTTCACCGGACCACTTGTTAAATCAGTTGGTTGTGAGGGGAGTGCAAATGTCCTGGCATGTCTACGAGCACTTCCAGCGAGCACACTGATCAACGCGTCTAATGCACCTAGGTATTGGGTTTCGTGATTCACCTATTATCCTCCAATTGACACATCCTTCAGGTATATCGTCGTCGATGGCAAGTTCATCACCACGTCTCAGTTGGAGGTGGGCGGTGCGGGTAAGGCTGCGAGAGCGCACGTCATGTTTGGTTGGATGCGAGATGATGGATCGGATTTCGTGGGCCCATACCCTACGGCGAGCACAACGCTTACCAGTGCGTTGTTGGGAGCTGGGTAAGTGCTTTTGTTCTTCGTTCTCTCCCGTTTTTATCTTACGCTCGTCGTCCAGAATGAGCAGCGATGTTGTAAACAAAGTCGTCGGATCTGACCTATTCCCCATGCCGGCTGGACCCAATCCCTTGGAGAATCTATACAATCTCACCAGTCGGATCGGTACTGATGGGCAGTTCTTGTGAGTCCACATCGAACTACCCACCTCAGTCGACTCAATATGTTGTCAGGTGCATCGACCAAGCGACACTGATCGCAGCGGCGAAACACGACGTCTTCCCTTCTGTCTGGACCTACCAATTCGATCGAAGCTATGCAGGCTACGAGCCCAATCCCGGAACATGCAACCCTCCACCCACAGCTGCCTTCCCCAACGGAGACCCCAACGCGCCATATTACAGGTGATTCATCATCCCATTCAGGAGCGACCCAAAATCTCATTCTGCATCAGATGCCACTCTGGCGAACTGTACTACATGTTTGGCACGCTCGGCCAGGATTCCAAGGCCTTCCGAGACGAGAACGATCTGCTCATATCGCAATACGCTGTCGACGCGTGGGGTGCGTTTGCGCGTACCCAGAACCCGAACCCATCGCCTTCGTACCTCGCTGCGAGGGGCTACACGAGCACCGCGAAGATTCTGCAGCAGACTGGCCGTTGGAATAAGGTCACGCCACATGAGAAGGCACCGTTGAGGATCATTGATGGGACACCGAAGAACTCGCCGTGGTTGGAGGAAAAGCAGTGTGCTTTGTTGGGGTATCCTTTCGATTTTTATCATTGAGTCATGGTTCCCTAGTGCACTGCACGGGTCGTAAAATCGAATCATTGTGATGATATGCCTCATGTCGAGATGGGTCAGGCATTGCTATCGGACTTCTGGGTCGGCGTTGTGGTAATTTATCTCGACAAAATTGCCAGTATGTCTATCATAACCGTGAAGGCAAACCGGGATACAAGTCCACTCTGAAGTTCTGAACGAGTTGTTGATCATCGACATCGATGATGATGGACATTCGATTTCGACATCATCATCAATTCTTCAAGTTTCTTACAATTAGGGACCCTCGCGACGTAATTGTGCTTCCATCAATGGCTGCTATGTAGGGTGATCAGCTCGAACCTCTCTTGAGCCCATCGTCGTCTCTCATGATGATGATGGCCTATAATGAAGGAGTGTCCATATAGCTGTGGCGATATGCAACAGATGTTATAGTCCAATTGTCTAAGCTGCATCATTCAATGTTCTACGATTGTTCTGTTTTCCTGAGCATCAGACTCGGTTGTACTTCATGTCAGTTGAACAACGGATGGTCACTCAAGTGCTCCTGTTTACTCCTGAGGTTGGAGACAACGAAAGCCAAACGACGACAATTTGGAGTTCCTTTAATATGTCATCAGTTCAGGTACATCCAGGGGCCGATCAAAGTAGGCGCCCAAGGCAACTGTCGCTTTGTACCATTCTACAAACCAGTGGATCAGCATAAGACAATGCAAATGAGGCGCCGTCTCGCCCATCGAGTCATTTCCAAGCTCGAACTAGCCCCCTTGTTCGTACGGTTTCTTTGTGCAGAGCTGTAAATTGGCTGGTTTGTAATCTTAACCTTGTCATTCGGACTCATTCTTCGAACTTGATCCGGCTTACGAGTGGACAAGACGTTAAGATTCCTGTACATCAGCCTGTAATATGTCGAGACGATATCCGGTTAGCCTGTCATCGAAAACTAGTTTCAACCAAGCAGTTTCCCAACTATTGTTTTATGGAAGTACAGTATCCCTCTACCCGGCGAGTCATGTCGCGGTGCGACGTCGTATCGGACAGATAGAAGTTTGAATAGGATTATTAGGTCCTGAAACGGTGAGCTGTAGAAGTCAAGGTGTCTAGCCTGTGTTGGGCGGTTATGTCTATTGTAAACTGCCTTGTTATAAAGTCTGCGACTTGGGCTGCTCATTCCAATATCAATACACCACTCTCACCCCTCGCATTTATTCCGAGTCGATTTTCTCATTCAATCATCCACCTCGCCAATATCCAGACGATGTACGCAAACAACCCATATGCTCAAGGAGGATGGCCAAACCCACAGAACTCTCTCTCGATAAACCAGGGGCCATATGGGTCCTTCGGCCTTCCTCCCACTTTTGGCGCTCTCCCACCCACCGACGGCAACCCCAACTCACTTTTGAGATTCGAATTTTGCGCTCTCAACCCCGATATTACCAATTGCACTGTCGTCGGACCATCTAGAAAGAAGGTTCTCGAGGTGCGGACGATGCAAGGCCCTTCTCATATGCGAACAACGGTGTCGAAAGAAAACAATCGGATATTTGCCGTCATTGATTGGATCAGCCACCCTAATGTTGAGATTAGCGGTGTCCTTCCACAATTGCAGACAAGAGATTTTCTGAGGCTTTCAGCTGATCAGAGGTATGGATCTACTGTCCCTCGTCGACCTGTTCCTTTGTTGAGGAGAGAAGGCTGATGACAACACGTCTTTTTATCCAGGTCTAGAAGAATGATCATCCTTTCAAAGGCATACATTTGGGTTCCTCGCAGTGGTGGTAGCAACTACGTAAGTCATATACGAATGTTTTTGGTCAGAAAAACTCATGTCCTCCGGCATATAGCTTTACTCAGAAAACCTGAACCCCCCAGAGGCTCTCGCTCGAATGTACACAACTGGGACTGGGCCCGACACGCGTGTGGTTCTCGAGATCGGGACCGAATGCATTCAACCTGGCTTACTTGAACCATGTATATTGGCCACTATCCTCCTATCCAGTCCCCGGTGCATTGATTGATCCTTTAGAGATTGAGTTATAACGGTAACTTATTCATGAACTGACTTCATTGATTGGAGTAGAGTGTTTTTTTTTTTGTACTACCCGGCCTGCGAATCATTTGTTTTCTTTATTTCACTAGTATTATTAACTCCCACCTAGATCTACCTAGATATTCCCATCTCGAGACGGACTCGGGACACGGGGAACTTCGTATTTATCTGACATAGATACCATAGACCATCGTAATTAGTATATTCAAAATTATATAGTAGTTATAAATTTTAATTTTTCTCAAGGCAACAGCACCTATAGAATCGACCTTTGTCTTTGATATTTCGGTCCAGTTTTTTTTTTTTTTTTTTTTTTTTTGCCTTTGACAAATAGAACTGAGAAAGGAGAAAAGGGAGGGAAATGAGAAGCACCTAAGTTAGGGTTTGCCCAAACGGTCGCCTTTTTTTCGCTGACAAATCAGGTTCTTTTGAAAACGCGCTTTGAACGCGCTGTAGATTTTCAACTCAACTTCTCATCGCGTCAAAGGCTTCAAATTTCAGAGCTCCATGATGATCAACTTACAGAGCGCAGTACAACCTGAGTACAACCACAAAGGCGAACCGAAAGGCCCATCTGTTGACGGCGGAACGTTATTTCTTCTATGATCTGTTTCTGCTCAGCGGGATCATTCGGTTCTGAACCGGATGGCTCGTCAATTCGTCTAGCGACAACTACCGGGTTATAGACCCCAAGAAAGGGTACAGTCCCGAGGCTAGCGGTCTCGATCCGTCTTCCGGTAAAGTATATCTCAAGGATTTCCCGGTCAACGATGCACCAACCGACACATTTTCCAGTGAACCTGGAAGGATACTCCTAAAATTACCACTACCACCTCACAGGAATATCGATGCATCTCCTCCTCACTGTTCTCGGGCTCTCCGTTGTGTGTGCTGTACATGGTGGAATAATCAAACACGAGGACGACGAGAGGTCCGGATCGTTAGGTCCTGTGTCGGATATGTACATCGGAAACAGGGTTATTTCCCCTGATGGGTTCAGCAGATCGTACGTAGCCATTTGTGCGCCCACTCAGGCTAACCACTCAATCTCACCTGAATTACACAGTGCCGTTTTAGCGGGCCACGCAATGGACCGCCTTTCCTTCCCCGGACCAACTATTCGCGCCAACAAGGTTCGTAATTGGTTCTCGAAAACGTGAATGCGCCTGCTCATGACTGTCTGCATCCCGCAGGGAGATGAATTCAAGATGAATGTTGTGGATAAATTGACAGATAATTCGATGATGATGAGCACGAGCGTCGTAAGTGGTCATATTTCCTGGATATTTCAGAGGATTAACACCGTCCTCCAGCATTGGCACGGATTCGTACAGAAGCAAACGAGCTGGGCAGATGGTGTGGCTGGGGTGACCCAGTGCCCTATCGTTCCCGGAGAATCGTTCGTATACCAATTTTCGCCACGAAACCAGGCCGGAACGTTCTGGTACCATTCACACTACTGTTTGTCCTCCATTCAATGTCGAATATCTTCCCTCATTCCTGATCTATCTTCCCAGCGACGCAATACTGTGATGGCCTTCGCGGTCCTATTGTAGTTTACGATCCCGACGATCCACACCGAGACCTGTGAGTCTCACTAATCTTAAAGAGGGCGTCGTTCACTTATTATTCTCCGCCGCAGCTATGACATCGACGATGGTGCTTTTAATTTCGAATTTTCCAATCACACCACATGTCTAACTGAACGTTTGTTTTTTCAGAATCGACCATTATCACCCTCGCGGACTGGTGAGTCTGTTTTGAGCCAATCCAGCCTTGATTTAACATCGTCTGCGAAGGTACCATTCTCCAGCCCCCATAGCCCAACGTAAAGTCATTCCTGACATCGATGCGACCTTAATCAATGGGTTGGGGCGCTATGCTGGCGGACCACCAACTGGGCTTGCAGTTGTCAACGTCTTTCCCCACAAGCGATATCGTTTCCGCTTAGTATCCATCTCGTGTTACCCGAACTTCAACTTCTCCATCGACGGACACTCATTGGTCAGTCATACTCGAATTCATTTTGTCCCCCACATAAAACTAAGATATTTTTGGGTTGTAGACCGTCATTGAAGCAGACGCAATTAGCGTTCACCCGGTTGTCGTTGATCAGATTGAAATATTCGCAGGTCAGCGGTACTCTTTCGTCCTCGAGGCCAATCAGCCAGTCGACAACTATTGGATTCGTGCCCAACCAAACTTGGGTAATACGACCTTTAACGGAGGGATCAACTCCGCCATTCTTCGATACCAGGGTGCCCCCATTTCCGAGCCAACCACCACCCAATTCGTATCCCAAAAGCCTCTTCGCGAGCCCGACCTTCATCCTCTGACGAACCCCGCCGCTCCTGGCACGCCAGAGCCTGGAGCTGCGGATGTTAATCTCAATCTGAACATCACGTTTGATAGATCTCTCGTCAAGTTCACGGTCAACAACAAGGTGTTCAAAGCGCCAAACGTGCCGGTTTTGCTGCAGATTATGAGCGGTGTGCAGAACGCACAGGATTTACTCCCGTCTGGATCTGTGTACGCTTTGCCTCCAAACAAGGTCATAGAATTGACCATGCCTGGTGGATCTGGCCTCAGCGGAAGTCCCGTAAGTCTTTCATCATTCACCCTGTTTCGGTTGCGACCTTATTGATTCCTCTCACGTTTTTCCGACTTTAGCACCCAATTCACTTACATGGGGTATGTACTTTCCATTTGTCTGAGTCTCTATGAGTGCGATGGCGCTGACGTCTTGTTCGCCCTGCAGCACAGTTTCTCTGTCGTGCGCAGCGCCGGGAGCTCAGTCTACAACTACGAAAACCCAGTCAGACGTGACGTTGTGAACCTTGGGATGACTGGAGATAATGTCACCATCCGTTTCAGGACAGATAATTCTGGACCTTGGATTATGCATTGGTACGTCATGTTGTTCGTCTTCTATCTTGCTTTCATATTAAAACCACCTTTTTTTTTTTGTAAGCCATATTGATTGGCACCTTGAGTTGTGAGTACTGAACGTCACCGCCATCCGATACCGAATTGATTATCAGATTTTTTAACAGAGGACTGTCAATTGTTTTCGCTGAAGATATACCGACCATTGCGAAGAGTGAACACCCTCGTATGTCGCCCATTTGGCTCCCGACATTCCGGTACTAACCTGTTTCATCAAGCTTCTTGGGACCAACTTTGCCCCGCCTTCAACGCGTTGGCTCCTCAGACATTCAAACCTTAGTCTAGCTCGCGTCCAGCTTTTAAGCCGGGTGACTTCGAGTGGAAACCACCTTTTTTTTATTTTCTGCCTATTTTCATAGATGTCTCTTTGATGTACGTTGTTGCATTCTTTATTAGGTTCCGATACCCTCTTGTGTGTATTTTTATTGTATCATATATCTCTTAAAACCATTACAGTCGACCCATCGCATGAAATAGTACCCTGGATTCTCGTTAAACTGCGAATTCGTCACCGTTCGAGCACCCTCTTACACGCCGAATATTAGGACAGGTCAGGGGTCGGCCGACGTTACGGCAAACGCCGAAGGCTCGGACCTTCACGGATCAGGCATAATACTCCGCCACATCTCCCGTACTTCAACCACCACCACCACCGTCTCAAATCTATTCGCGGATTTTCTCTGTCTGTGTCTGGGACGAATATGCACGAAAATATACCTCTTGATTTGTCTTCTTGTTTTGTTCTCAAGTTGGATTGTTTCCCGCCTCGTCAATTATTCGACGACCTGCTTTGGAGGCTTGTGATGTCGAAGGCCACCTTGGTTCGGTATCCCCGTATCCTTTGGAATGATGTATTTATGCATCGTATTATTCAATCGCGAATAGTCGGGTTCGAACGTTGAAACGTTGAACTCCGAAAGAAATGGACCGGAACCCGACGTTGAGGTAGTTATCATGTTTGCTTTGGCCGCCATCTCTCGAGATCTGCGAAACCCACTACGACCTACCATTCATCAGGGAGTCGGGATATCTGGAGTTTGTTTCTCGTGAGTGGTTTTTTCTCGTCGAGGTACTCTGATTCTAACGGCAATCGAAGGTGTTGTGCCATGCCATCCAGTGTTCCGAAGACAAGGCGAATTTCCGAGTAAACATCAATTCTGACTACCATTAATATCCCGTCATCATTTGAAATCAATATGTAGACGGGACCGAAAACTACAAACGACTACATAATCGGCCTCATCTCCTTGCGTTAAGGAGAGGGATGATACATCGATGACGACTCTCGACTCTCGGTAAACGACTTCAATCCAGATTAGCGGGAGGCTGGACAAACTGCCACTGGGGAAGTGGATCTTTGTTATCTCCCAGGCCTATGGTCTCGATCGCCAGCTGTTTTTGGGCGTCATTCAACAGTCGGGACCAGAAGATGATGCAGACTCACGTTTCCGTTCTTTGCCACACATGCATTGATTGAGCCGATTTCGTGGGTGCTTTCCGCGACGCTGTTATGGACAAGTTGTGAGCCACCAACATTTCTTTTGGTAGATCAGGCTAAACTTACACGTAGACATTGCTGGCTGCGTCAACGGGAGTGAGAACCCAGTCGAGGATATTCCTTCCGTAGAAGATATTGTTGTTGCCAGTGGTGTTCACGCTGATGCCGCTAATGACTGGCCCGATGCCAATTATGTTGCCGATGGGCTGCGTAATCTTGTAGGTGCCAGCGGTGCTACCCTCAATAAGGGACCACTAAAGACACGCAATATCCGTTAACATATGAGACAGACGGTCCTGGATTGGCGGAACACCAAGCTTACAACTTGTGATTGAGCGTTTGCCGCTGTTTGATGCTGGACGGGGATGGCAGCTCCAACGGAGGAGGGGCGGGTCGCGTACAGCGACGCCGAAGATGGCCAGGACACGCCCACAGGGACGAGGCGCATAAAGTACTGTCCAGTTGCGAGAGACATTATCAGAGTAAAGGTTGGACGAGGTGGAATGTGGTGATGAGCCTGAAGCTTGGGAGAAATCAAGGAAAATCCGTCTCTTTTATAACATTTTTAGGGTGCGATGGGGTCGCAAATAGCAAATACGTCCATTGCAAGTTCCTGGCCACTGTTAAAAATCATAACCCCGACCTATGTACATACCCATCCCACATCCAACCTAGCGTGACGGGTCCATTTTACATTCCCCCTTGAGAACTATTTCTGGAGGCGCCCCTGGAATCCAAAAATAGCGCCCACCTAATTTGTCTAGCGGTTCCAACGTTCCACGCTCGGACTGCGTTTTTTGTCTGAACCTAGATGACCCTAGCCTCCGTCTCTGTGACCTCGTCGCGGGAATACCTATCGACTTTCTGACATCATGGAGAATGTTGACGTTTACATAATTTTTGGTATGAATCGAGGGGAGAGCAAAGTCCAGATTTCTGTCAAGGGGACACCCGACATCCGAGCCTGTGTATGGTTCTACATAACAGTATGTATTCCTTAACTCGTACTCCAGGAAGAATTAAGCTATTCTCAATCTAAATTGTTGACTCCGACAAATTGCCATTGAGGAAGGGGCGTCTTGTTGTCCCCGATTGCATCCGCTTCGATGGTAAGCTGTGGACAGAGGAACAAATATTGAGTATCTGTCAGGCGTCCGGGATGGGTGATATATGATCACTTACTTTGCCATTTGACACAGTCACATCGTTGATGGTCCCCACTGGGTGGTTTGGCTCAGAGATTCTACAGGAGACGGACGGTAATGCAGCTTCAGTAGACAGATAGCGCAAAGTTCAAGAAGACCATAACCACTGACATGAAGACGTTGTTGGTGGAATCCACCGTAGTGAGTACCCAATCAAGAATGCTGGTACTCAGAATGACGTTTGTGCCGCTGCTATCTAAGCTGAAGCCACTGATGACCGGACCGATGTGCACATTAGGATCGGTCGGTTGGGTGAACTGGTACGTGTCTGCGCTTCCCGAGACCGGTTGGACTTGCCACTGTCGAACCAGTAAATGAAGTTGCAGAGAAATGATACCATCATATTATAGTCATGTAAATTACGCACCACTTGGTCCCCTGTATTGTTTGCGTTTAACGGAGAGGCAAGGATGGGCGTGTTGACATCAGCGCGAGTTGCGTATTGCCCTCCATGGTAGGGAAAGGTGGTTCCCGAGGGGATGAATCTGATACCGTACTGTCCAGCGGATAAAGACATTATTTAGAGAAATGGATAGAAAATTTGAGATTTGAGTGAAGAGGTTCGTTCGTTAGGTTGGTCCCAGTCAGCCTCTCTCGATGGCAGCTCTTTTATACGTACATTGGCCCTAGATTATGTAACTACGGCACTATCTGTGTATGGTTTTTGCTAAATTTTGTGGGGCGTCTTTCAGATGTGATATCCATTCAACCTCACTAAACCTTTTAACGAAACTCCAACTACGATTAAGTACCGCTCGCTTGCGGATGCTCCAAAAGTTGGTCAGATTTAAAAATAGAACATCCAATGCCAGTAGAATACGATCTCGTCCCTGTTTCGATGAACCATTGCACTACAGGATTTTACGGATACCAGATCAGTTATAGACTTACTTTCAGGTCCCAAATTTAACCGTCACCGATCTAAGTACTCAAAATTCACCAATCATTCCAGTCGCTCATTCAACGCTCACTGCTATTGTCGGACTCTAAAAATAGCATGAAGAGATTTGTACCCCCGTGCATGGGGTAGATCCGGACTGAAACTCGGGAATAAGGTAGTTTGGAGCTTTGGCGAATGTATTCCCGTCTAAAGTGGTCTCTCAGTAATCATTTACCTACTGTACAGTATATACTAGATAAATATTACCCCAATGCCCACCCCAGGTGGAACGGCGAAGGCCGCCGTAGACCGTAAACGCCAATGCAAAGCGCTGGGTATCCACCCATGGAGACACTTCGGAAACGGCAAAATTTGACGTCTAAAAATAAAGTCCAGTCCCGCTGAGATGGATTATCAGACAAATGAATGCTTGCGCTTCAAGTATGAACGAATTATCCAACTAAAGGAGGGAGTCGTCAGACTCCGCAGCTCCGTAATTTGGATGCGTATCAGTTTCGCAATGATGAAATAAAAACGCGAGATGGGTACATATTAATTCTCCAGAAGCGAGTCATCACGTATGTCATCACGTATAAGCATTCAATATTCACCATCCAGCGTTCAAACCGCTTCGATTATGAGACCATTCATGACGACGGCGGCAAAACGGCTCATCGGTAAGGACAACCGTGTCTGACCGTTAACAGGTTTTATGCCGGAAAACGTGTTCTCACTGGCAACATGACATGTATTATTGTATGACCTGGCAGGATAGACTTACATAGGTATTTGGGATGTCCTCCAGCCAACATCAGGGTAGAATGGGTTTAAGAGGCTGACCCACTTTCCAGATCCGATGCTCGGAGACTCAAACGTGAACCATGTGGCTAGAAAGGAGGGCAACCTTACTTTTCCTTCTGAGAGAAAGATGTCGATATGTGACCTAGTTCATCACGAGTCTTGGGCTGGAATATGTATGTACATCAGAACTCACCGGGCAAATAAATAGATAATGAGCGCTAAAGTTGGTCACTAAACGAGCATCTTGACAGGCATCGATCACCGGTCACCCCAGCTTCAGCTTCAGCTGCCAACTTTATCTAACCTTTCTTCCCATATTCTACACACCGAATAATACAGTCACATCAAAGCTACGGCCGCCCAGCTCTTACCCAGCCACCAGTTGTCGAAACGAGAAATCGTGGCTGTGCAATACACAGTTGCTGCTTTTGTCAATGATCAGCATTTCCCGCCAGTGTAGTTTATCGCCGGGATTCCGGGGTTTATTTTTTTTTATTTTTTATTTTTTTGAATTTTGGTCTGAATATTCAAGATACATCAAAATGTAGTTCATACCCATAAACACTGGTTAAACAACATACTCTTCGAATGGTGAACGAAATAATAACTCAGTTTTTTTGTTTTTGTTTTGACAACTGTGAGTATTAGCCCCCTGGCACCCTCTGCCGTGATGAGTCCCAGTCAGGACGTGTCAAGGAAAAGTCTACCGTTCAACGTTTTCAACCTCTCCCCTCACTTTATATCAGTCTTACCTACCCTACGCTACTAAGCCATGAATGCTCCCTTCGATACCGAAACCAACAACTCTGAATGTCGTCGCTTCGGAGCGACCCTCATAGAAATCTTCCGTACTGGCCCCGAGAAATACGAGCGCAACTATACTTCGATAGTCGAAAGACTGGCAAGTTCATTTTACTCGAATAAAGCTTTTTTCCAGCACCATTCTGATTTACCGGGTTAGAAAACATTGTACAATGCGAGGACCAGATACATTAAGGCCAACAAACATGTGCAACTCCCCAAAATGACGGTCCTTGACCTTGGGAAGCTCTTCAAGGAGACTGAACGAAGAGGCAAACGTGTCTCTTACCTGGAATTCGGGAGAGAATTGGAGAAATGTGAGGATATGACCGCCTGGGATTATCCAATGGGAGGCACAGGTACACGTCAGGACAAGAAGATGGACGGGCTAAAAGGTGAGATGGTCCAGGCTAGTATCAGCGTCACCCAGATTCCAAAGTTTTCCGACTCTACAGCTCAGCCTGAGAGCTCCTTGATCACTGCTCCTGCCTCCAAACGCAGCAGAGACGCATCCTCCATGGCAACAAGCGACGACGACGGAGTGTGCATGATATCCAATCCCTCGAAAAAATCACGCATATCCAGCCCAACATCTTCAGTTATCATAGTAGATGGCGAGTTGCAAAAGGCGACCAAGGAACATCAGATGCGGCTCAACGGTGGAGAAAAACAAGAAGAGAAAACCAAGGGACGACAAGGCGCAAAGATCGACGCGCCGCCGGCGCCGAAGGGTGGTCGCGGGGTCCCGGCGGGCCTCGCGCGGCCGAAAGATGCGCCGCCGGCGCTTAATGCCTCCAACAGAAACTTGAAGATGATGTTCGGTCTTCCAGCTGAGACGTCGTCGACGAGTAAGCAGTCAAATCAGACTCACAACAGCAATAAATCAAAAGAGACTACTCGCATGAAAGAGAGGGCAGAGGCCGATAAAGCTGGCGTCAAAAAATCCCAGGCCGTTGAACCGGCGGCGGCGGTGGACGACGGGCGCACTTTCACGGTCTTTAGTAAATGCACCAACTGTGTCAAGGCCGGAAATGAGTGTGTATTCAGCAAGGACATGGTCGCAAAAGCAAACTCCGGCTCAAAGGTATCTTGTAACGTGTGTCGGGCGACAAAAAAGAGGTGCGAGGGAGGAAGTCACGATGTCTTGACTTTGAATTCTCCCCTAGGGGAGTACAGGGACCAGCTGCCTCTTCAAGCAGATATTCCTTCCACTCTCGGTGACCTGCTTGTGACGATGGTCAAGGAAAACCGTGCCTTGCAGGCTCAGGTCAACAAACTCATCGACCAGATGGATCAACTAGCTGCCTGAAATTTCCTCAGCCCAGCCCCAGCCGCCGGTCAAAGCCCTTTCTCCATATATCTAGACGTAAGCTCAGACCTAGTCAGACCTTTGCTAATTCACCCACTCTTCATACCCCAACTTCGTCTTCCTAGATTCCTCGTCCTTCCTCATCCATCCCGGCGCCCATCTGGCAGTACGCGCTAGTTTTACATTATTCTTCTTTACAGTGGTGCCAATTTTTTTCGAATTTCTTATTCTTGTTAGTACCACCTTATCTGCTTTTTTTTCTATCCCCAGGTATACCATCTATTTAATTAAAAGGTGTCTATGCAACCTGCATGTCTGTGGATAGTTGAGAGATTGCTGTGCGGAACACTGTCACAGCCGATCGGTACAGATATGAATCATTCTCGTGCGCACCCACTAATAATACCAGTGATGCTACGTTGGCCTGCCTTTGACGATGTCCAGCGACACACAGCTACGGACGTGTTCGCGAGGAGTGAGCATAAGTTCGGGACCCCGTTGGACAAGGTCGTTTTACTAGCTAAGAGCTTGCGTAAAAGCCTGGCGTACTAAAGGAGGGAAATCCATTCCTGATTTTATACATGGTATAGAACGATATTATAATACATTTGATATACAGCTCGTAGTTGGGCGTCTGTGTGAGATGGTACTAGATGATAGATACAAAATGAATCGATAGAATAGAAAGGGCGTGAGAGACTATGGGTAGCGAGTAAAGTAAGCTTGCTAAGTCGGAGGACGTGTTCAGACCTGAGATTCCGCTTCAGAGTTGGCGCATGCTTCAGACGGGGTCGGATTTGGATTCAACTTTGAGAGGTAGTGTCAGCACATAAGGAATAAGAAAACCAAAAGAAGGGTCGCTCACACGTCGTTTCTCGACTACTTTATACCAATTTGGCCTTGAGGTGATGCCAAAAATCTCCAAGAGGATTTTGTCAAATCCCGCGACATGGAACATAAAACCAGGCGTGAGTCTCAGCTTAGGGTGATTCTCGCAAATTGCAAGCGCGTAACCTTTCTCCTGGGGTGCTATACCCAAGTTGTAGCTCGGCTGGGAAGGAGAGTATACGACCCGCCGCTCGATCTTATGACCTTTAGGGGTCCTGCCGCCCAATATCTGATCTTGTCTTTTACGGCATATACGCTCGATCTCCGCCCAGGCGAGCTCGCACAACTTGTCTTCAACCTCTTCAAAATCAGCCGGGTCTGTGTAGTGGGTTTCGGCGTAGGTCGTTTGCCTTGGGAAGATGCGCCATGTTGTGTGTATGATATCTTCTTTTGTGAGGTAGAAGCCGAGGATGGCGTCCTCAGGGTGTTCCCAAATCGGAATGCGGTGAGTCAATTGCTTGTCGACGATGATGGAGAGTGCGTGTATAGTTCGTTTTTCCTCGTCTGGAATCTTGTTGTACCGCACATTCTTGTTGAACGCGTCTACAATTTCTGGCGCTGAAGTAGAGGGGAGATCGTTAGCCAAAGGAGAAGATAGACACGAAGAACAGATGAGGGAGCAAGGTAGCATTTACTGACGAAATGTGTATGATTCGACTCCTTGGAAAACGTCACCGTCAGACATCATGGAAGAAGGGGGATTATGTGCAAAGGTTCATTCGACTGACCAGCCTTTATAGTGCTACGCTGTTGTCCTACGCTTTGGTGCCGTACATCTCGATTGTGGCCCAGCGTTCGACGCGGCAACGCGATTGTGACCAGAATGTGGCACTCATGCGCATGCGTCAGGGTGGTGGCAGGATGGTTTCCAAAAAAAGGCAATAGAATTGGACACTGTTTAACGATTATGGAAATACTTTGTCAATTCACCCTGTGCACAGATTGACAATAGAGATCTCTGCTGGCGATTACTTGTCCCAACTCAAGTACTCTAGTCATCAGGCCTAACAGTTGGTATCTGGAAGAGACTCGGACTCGGAAGAGAGTCGAAACCCCCTGAACACGGTCACATGATACATAAGTAGGACGCGTCGTGGCGACATCGACTGGTCATCGGCGGTCGTGTCTATTTGGCCGAATAATTTACGGACGAAATATCGATTGGCATAAAGTCGGCGTAAGTTAATAATTGGGAGAACATGGTCGATAGCGATAGTACGTGGAGATGCTAATGAGGACGGTAGATATACAAAAGGGGGAATAATATCGCATTTTACGTGCGAATGAGGGGACGGTGTTGACTCATTGCGTTCACGATGCGATTGTCAAGCACAATTCCAAATCTGTGCAATTGCTGCTCCACCGCTCTCTGACGTTGGCATAACTAGTTCAAAGGATGAGTTGAATCCTAGCACCTTTCAGCAGAAGTAAGATTGTACTCACCACATCACATCTTGCAGACATGCTTTGCCATTTGTACAACGTCAGATACATGTGTTGGAGAGCAAGCGGCGGCACGTCTTGATCGGGGTGTACAAATCGCGCTGCGCAGCACTCTACGTGAAATCGGAGGAGGTCACAGCATTTGTACGCCAGGAGGAGGCTCTCCGTGATCATCTGAAGGTTAACGGTTATCATATTGTCGTTAACCATGCCACTGGAGCAAATAACCAAACTCACGTTTCTGTCGGCATTCTGAGAAAACAATTGCTCGAGGAGGATCACGACGGATTCGGTCTGTGCGTAGTACCACTTGAAAATCTCCTCTAGACCTGCCTGAGAGAGAGAGCGTGAGTACCTTCTCTACGAATTTTCATGACTACTCACTGCGTCAAGGGATTTAGTTGCCGCGCGAAAGCGTTCGACGCGTTGTTCTCTCAACAAATCCTCGTCCGGAGGGGTGTACTTGATGTTGTCGTAGAATGATTGGAGAGACATGTCGTCGGTGTTGGACTGCATAGTGGAGGAATTGGTATAAACTTAAAGGAGAGGAACCCTCTCAAATATTGACAGGGTTTTATAGGTCCTGATTTGTGGCACGGGCAAATTATTTTTTCGAAGGCCCAGACGGGACAATGAGCACGGTTGATTTGATAAAAGTCCCGCACAATGGACGATAGCGTTGGAAGTGTGGCACTGCACAAGTCGACACTGAACAACGAAGAAAGAGATCTATCCATTGTTTGCTGCTTTCTACATTGTGGTCCGGGCTTATTCAATGGAAGTTTCGAGCGGGGGATGAGAACAAACAAGGTGGTATTCTCACACTCCGACGCGTTGGGCCGTTACGCGAGTCATCTGGACGGGCCCTAGTCACCCAAATTGGGATGTAAACGTTCAAACATGCATATGACTCCGAGGTCTGAAGATCTGGAACATCTGAGAGTTTGAATACCGATTGTGCGTCGCGGGAATTGTTCCAGCTTCAGCTGTTGCCGGAAAGCGGTGGCAGTGGCACGGGCATCATAATGAAGCGTTGAAGTACTAGCGTTCGAGTCTGAGGTCGAGGACAACACTCGCGTTTGCGGCATTTGTCCGCAACTAACGTAGGTTCGAAAGCTGAGTGCGAGTATGAAGTACAATATCTTTGGACTCTCGTTGAGTACAATTGGAAATGCTAGTAGATTGATGAGTTGTCTTATAGAAATACATATGATCTTTCTGTTTGTACGCGTAGGACGACGATGAATGTTCAACGTTCAGAGATTGTTCCTCGAGTCAGGTAGACCCGGGGCGACTATCGAGTAATACGTTTGCGCCCTTCCAGCCAAATCCTTCGAAGTCTATCCACGACGAGGTAACTCTTGATCAGTACAAGCCAAACGGTGCGAATGTCAAAAAAAACAGAACGCACCTCCAAAAACATCTTCTTCATCTCAGCAATGAGTTCAAGTTTGGGTTCCGGGGCGGCGTCGGTACGCGGGAGGTCAGCGACCATGAGTTCCATAGTTTTGATAAGATCTTTAGTCTTCTGGATCCTTTCTCCGACGTCCGTTAGTGTGTTGAATATCTAGTCCGATGAGGTTGTTAGCGAAAGACCAGAACAGCTTCGAGGGGGCCCGTCGCTGAAGAGAGACTTACCTCGTGGTCCACCATGGCATAATTTCTCTCGTCATGAGCGTAGAACAATCTGCACTTCGCCTTGGTCGACTCCTTGAGGGCCGCTTTGCAGACGCGAAGCTTCGAAATCAGCCGCACGATCTTAACGTCTTGGTCCTTCAAAATACTGATGCGATTTTGTGCTAATAGCCCCATCTGCCACACCCACCCTGCTTCAGTACTAATCCTACAATGATTAAGGCGTAAGAGGGTTTCATACCTGGACGAAGGTCATAATATCCATAGACCTGGCAGATGAGGAATCGGACGAGTGGTGAGTTTGAGGTACGCCGGGGCGAGCGCTGAACTGGAAGGATGGGTGAGGAAGATGAGAAACACAAAATCGGAAGAGTGAGGAAGAAAGGCATGGCTTACGGTCATAGAAAGACGTTGATGGTGGGTCATATCCATGTTATGTGGGGTACAAAGAGCTAGCGATGAAGTGGGTAGTAGTGAATAACAGGGATGTGGATTGAACGATGCTGCTCTTCTTAAATATCTTTCAGAGTATGGTCGGCTGTCTACGTTGATATGACGGCATCAATACCAAAAAGATAACAATCATACGTGTATCGCATTTCATGACAATCGGAAGGCATTATGTAAAGGTTCTCCGTGGGTTTTAGCTCATGGGAACGGAAACAAAGGTGCGTAAAACCCATTGTCTACTCCGGTGCCACATCGCATTGTCATCAGTAAATCGAAAAAATTGCTATACATGCATACGAGGTCTGCAGTGAAGTAACGATGTGATATTGCCTTGTATGGTCATATAGTACAGGTATAGGATCGACGGCATCTTGTAGTGTCACTACAAACATGAGACGGATCAATGGCTCTATATATAGTGCTGTAGCTCTGGTATAGTCCGATATTTATCATGTATTTTAAATGCATTTCTCAGATATTACCTATGTCCTACATACATGTGGTTTATAGTACCATTCCACTGCCATCTACTACTATATACCGTCATCCGCGCAAAGAAAATTTGAACAAGTCCATTCAATCTCCGCCTAAAACGGCTTTACACCCCAACCGAGCTCTTCCGAAACTCAACTCACAACCACAACCACAACCCCCTTCACTCGACATCCCCTCCGTGTGTCAGATGCTTAGCAGGTCACGGTAAGATAGACTACCATTCCCCTTGCCTCCCATGAACTCTAATATATCCCTCTGCCAGCGATGTCAAAATCGAGGGACACTTCGTTGCCTTCCCACCACCTCCCTTTAAAATCAAGAACAAATGCCACGTTCTTCGTCGACTACATCTTTTACCATCTCTTCCGACGACAAGAACAAGCACTCGCTGAGTAGAAACACTCCGACATCGCGTGTGGCCTGACAACTCTGTCTCTTTTGGCCACGGCGTTCAACGAGCCTTCGTCTTGAAACCATCATATCGCAAACTTGAAAGATATCAAGAGGAAGTGAGTCCCCTCGGTGAATCACTGTCCTCGCACCATCATTCAGCCACTTATCGAGTGTTCCCCCAATCGTATTTCCTTAGCCCACGCTCAACACCTGATTCACCGTCCTTGACGGTTATGCAAGAAAAATCGAATCGGAGACGCCTCCAAAAGTAAGAGAACCCCAACTAGGTATGGTTTTCCTGTTGACTGATTGTCTTGAAGTTCATTTTTTGGCTTGCAGCTTTCGTTCAATGCTCTCAGAGCCTGCGCGGCTTCTTTGATTTTTTTTTTGTGGTCCCATAAGCTCCATTAAGCTGTGCGTGTTGCCATTCTCTCTATTTCAAATATTGATTTTCTCCCTAGCAGGACGGTACGGGTATGCTCGGAACACCTACAACATCTCCTACAAGACCTATCCCCACCTTCCCTAATACTGAATCATTTGCATTTGGTTTCGGTAGGGCACCATGTACATCGCTAGTGGTATAGAAATAAATATAAGGATATTTCTGGAATATAAATTTATTTTTCTGCACCATTATTATTTCGACGATCAGAGTGATCCCAAATCGGGAACTGGAGGGAAGAATATGAAGGAATGTATGCCGCCGCAAGATATATCACACCATATATTGTCTTGGAGGACCTACACAACCATATGGGACGCCGCCGTTCCTATGCGTACTACAGTAGCTGTAGATCATATGGTGTGTCATCGTCGTCATATATGCTGCATATATGATCATATATAGCCCCCACAGTAGGTGCTGCAGTATTTTGCGACCATACATGAAATACACCCCCTTATATGGAAATACGAGGGTATATATTCCCCTATAGAAAATTGAGCGGTTTACTGAT
>JAHXRV010012375.1:0-47009 GCA_019904355.1 Psilocybe tampanensis | reverse complement strand
ACATAGTATACATGCAAACGGAGGGACGGCTATGTATAATGCAAGCCCATAGATTTTGCAGTTATTTGAGGTAAGATTAGGTTTTACATATGTCACGGAATTTTCCATTTTACTTGCTCGGGCAGCTCGCCCGTGTACTTAGTTATTGACGGGCCGACGGCGAACTTGCAACCAACGAATTTTTGATTTTGAGAGTCATTCGAATCGATTTGTCTCTCCCTCAAGAACCGATTTATCCATCCCTCCAGAACCGCTTTTGTCAAGGTTTCATATCGTCTTCCGTGTTGCCTGATCATCTGATTCAGGTCTTTTGACGACCAACAATCTTTACTATTTAGGTACTAAAATTTTCTTCCGGAAGTTCTGGTGGCATTTAAAGCACTGGGAACTGAATGGGGTATCCTATCTATCGTTATCCTTCATACCATCGTCCATTGCCCAGATGTCCTCTGATTTGCTGCCTGAGTCCTCGTTGAGTATTGTCCAATTGTAAGTCGAATCAACTTTAGTCAATATTGCGCTCACAGCCAACTCACAGCTAAAATGATCTTAGGACAGCCCCCCTTGTGGGTCTTATTATCCATAACCCTATCCTTTATGAGTCACTACAGCACCTAAATCCCTTTTCTGTTTCTTCAACCATTACAGCTTGTGTGTCTATGCTTGACTTCCGTGGCCTTTGGTGCCCTGACGGTGCAAGTTAGTGAGTTATTGTCAAGAACACAATACCAAAGTCGTTCACTGATACATGTCAACCCTTGAAGTCATTTACTATGTGGCATTTCCAAATGACGCTCTTCACTTCAAATGTGTCGTCTGGACTGTCTACTTCCTGGAGCTTACTCAAACAGTCATGTTGACGTCCAGTCTCTACAGGCAATTTGTCTTTGGGTTCCTTGACGTCGCCTTCATTGATCATGTTAGTTACAATTGGATAACAGTTCCTATTTTAGGAGGACTTGGTGTGTACAATGTTAATTGTATTTTGTTCTTGCCTCTGGCAAGACTACTGACCGTTGTGATTTAGTGATGGTCATCGTGCAGAACTTCTACATATATCGCATTGCGACATTCGGCACGTTCTGGGGAAGGAGACAGGTATTCATGATGGCATCTATTATTTCTGTTGTACGGTCCTGGTCTTCCCTTTCAGCAGGACCTGGTGCTCAACGATTCTATGATACACAAATTTAGACATCATTTGTGGAATTCGGTTCTGGAATCATAGCTGGGGTTACACTTCACCACATAGGGCTATACAGCCATTTGTTATCTGTCACTACACCCGTCTCAGTAATGGTAAGTACTATTTTCTTCTAGTTGTCCATGTCAAGCGATTTTGGTTGACACTACTAATGACAAAGGTATGGTATGCAACTGCCACTGCCGTTGATATCTTCATTGCAGCCTGCATGACAATGATTGTCGGTAACTCTTTCTTTGACCACTGGCACCCGGCAACACTAACATTACTGTGGATAATATGTACAGCTGTTAAGATCCAGTAAAGGCATAACTTCAAAGACACGTCACGTTGTTCGAAAACTAGTCCGCTTGACAATAGAAGCAGGTTCCCTTACTGGTAAGTCCCAGCTGTCTCCGACAACATCGACTCTGATCCAGCGAGCATCCACAGCAATTATGAGTATAATCACTCTTGTACTAATACTGAACCGGCGCAACCCTACTGGAAAATATGCCTACCAGCCCTCAGCGGCAATTCTTTCCAAGTTGTACTCCAATACAATGATGGCGCTTCTACTCAGCCGAGTGGAATCAACGAATGAGGAAATAAGCGCCCACGAAAACCTCTCAACGGTCAGATTTGCGGATAGCAGGCACGAAAGAGTTCGGAGCGAGTCTGATTTTAGACCTGAAGGTTGATACACATAGTATATTGTACTTGAATCGACGACTTGTATTTGCACCGAAATATCATGGTATCACTGTGATGAAATCCAAGCCACGGCTTATCCTCGGGTCCAAATGGCAGCGAGGCAGAAGCGCTCAAGCAGCCGCCCTCTAACCTCAAATTAGATGTGGTCTTAGACTTTGGAAATTTACTACTCGTTCAGCATGTAAGAAGCACATAACCGACAGAGATGCATCTCACCCATCCCTCAATAGAGCCTTTCTTCAATTTTTTTTTTCATGCCGTTGAAGTGCGAGAGTGACTTGGATCTTGGTGTGACCATCATTCACGTGCTTCGCAGCAACGAAGAGGCATGCGCGTGACACGATCTTATTTTTCCTCCTGAGCTCCTCCCGGCTACTCCAGGTCGCCTCCAGGCTCCAATAAGTCCTACCCTTGAAGTGTCTTTGAGATTCCTCACTTTCTCAATCCATTTTCTACCTTCTGCATATCCATTTAATGAGTCTATCGAAAGAATGGCTCATCAAGGCGGAACAAATATTCATCAAATTCCCGAACTCCTCAACATAATTTTCAGTTTTGCGGATCCTCCGTCTAATGCAACGAATGCACAAGTCTGCAAACAGTGGTCCGACATAGCGCTCGATGTTCTGTGGAGGGAAGTCAACGACCTTGCTGTACTGTTTGGGCTGCTGGCGCCAATCAAGGTCGTACCAGGGCGGTATGATTCATACACTCGGAAGGGTGTGAGTCTTTAAGCTTTATTGTCGTCCCATTTTCTTGACTACAGAATTCGCACACAGAGATTCACTCGGTCACCGAAGGCCTCTGATTGGAAGCGTTTTGAAACGTACGGAAAGCGCGTAAGACGCCTAATATACAAGGCTCCATCCCAACGTGATGGTGCCCTGGAGCAGAGTGTATTCGACGATGTGGGGAGGACACGAACACAGATAGAAATCCTGCCAAACATGCACACTCTTCACTGGACTGGACCTGTTGACCTCTGCGTACTGTTTATGCACAAAGGCGTCAAGGATTTCACCTTCCATCCTCAACCGGGTTTCCAATCAATATTTTTAGGTCCCTTTTTCGAGGAACTAGCAGCGCGTACGCCAAATATTACGCACCTTCATATTGGCCCGATACTGCCTATACACGATATCGAGTCGGAAATGATTTACCTGATCGACCATCTGCCCAAGATACAGCATCTTGTGCTTCCCCTTGGTAATATCAACACCGGTGTCGCGGAGGCACTTTCCAAGCTCCAGAATCTGGAGGTGATCGAGTTAGACTACGGTGATGAGCAAGGCCCTGTGAGTGCTCAGGATACCATTTTTTCGCCTGTGCTTAAATCTGGTGCTTTCCCTAAACTGCGAGACCTTTCTGCGGTTTTGGTTTTTGGCCATGTGGCCAATTTCCTTGATGATTCATTCGCACCTACAAATCTCACCGAACTTTATCTCGAGTCACCCCTCATCGAAACCCCAGATGATTTCCGTCGGCTTTTGGGCGTCATAGCTGAAAACTGCAAACTGCTCACCAGCCTAGTCCTTGATACCGGACAGGCCAACCGTAGTTCAGCGACCGTGTCACCTTCCGAGGATATGTCGATCACAATCGACATCATCAGGCCCATATTCAAACTTTCAAATCTCAGGGATTTGACAATCCTCCACCAATACCCTCTCGCGTTCGAAAAGGAGGACATCAATTTTTTCGCATCATCCTGTTCGTCTCTTGAAACATTGGTCCTCAACCCTGACCCTCTCCATGGATTTCAACTCTGCAAAACAAACTTGACCTTTGATGATCTTCTCCCCTTCGCCCGCCACTGCCCGAAGTTGAAGTCTCTTGGGCTGTTCATTGACGCCACTACAGTTGACTCCGTTTCAGCTGCGTCTACCGTTCATGACCCTGTCACATTCAAAAACCTCAAACAGCTCTCAATAGGCGTGTCCCCCATCAACGACGAGAATGCTGTAGCGCTCTATCTCAGCCAGCTCCTTCCCCTGAATTGCAAAGTGATCGCGGATATATGGCTGGGAAAGATTGGGGGGGACTTGAACTTGTTGTCCGTCGTGAAGGCGCGTGGCGCGGTGTGGTTCAAGGTTGCGAGGCTGTTGCCTGCACTCACGCAGTTGAGGATGGCACAACGCGTCCGGACGAGGGAGTTGGAGCTCGAGTTGGCGAATGTGAAGAGGACGGCCCTGTCTGGTTGCGATGGTCGGTGTCAATGTCAGTCAGAGTGTTGTAGGCAAACCAATTAGGTCTTAAAGCGATACAATTATCTCTTGAATACCAGTTGTAATTCATTGGCTTTGAGGGTATCTGATCCTGGAAGACAAGGTGAGCTGTTGTGTATGTAGGCTTGACGGAGGCTCCGAGTCGGGACTCGGGGCAACCACACAATAATATACCTAAACATCGCGCGTTACCAGGTCCTTCACATCACACCTCACATCAGTAGCTAATGTAAAGTAGAAAGGTGTAATTCTACACCCGTGCGTATTAGTGCTTCGTTTACTTGTAGCACGATAATAAATAGGAATTGAAACCCACCTGAACCAAGCCGAACCCTAGCCGATCTCCAAAATTCAACGACCGACGGGACATGGCGCCTGCCACAACACGAATTGTGTTGGTGGTGCAGAAAACCTTCCACACCCTTGATATTCAGAACGATCCAAGATTGAATGTGGGCCCTCTGCTCAACAAGGTTGCCGGCAACGCTCAGCATTGTGAACCACATTACTCGGACTGCGCTTATTCTCGAGCCGTCATGTTGAATAACAGCCACGTCGCAGAAGTCTTGCAATATCGCCCTAATTGCTCTCCAATCAAGTATTTTTCCCTCGATCCTCATTCTTCTTTTGTAATACCCTACATGGACGAGCACACGGGTCGTGTTGTTGTTAGCGCTAACAGGGGAACCAAGTCTATCGTTGTTGATGTAGTCCAGGCATGTAAAACAAAGCCATTACTTGATGTATGAATCACGCAGACCAAACCTCGACTCAACTGTACTCCGACACAATGATGGCGGTTTCTGGGAACGCAATCAAGTGGAATTATTTCGTGAGTTAAGCCATAAGCGCCAGGAAACCACACAGTAAACGCTCGTACATATTGCATGCCCGAGCATTGGATAGAAGATCAAACAAGAGATAAATACTCATACAGTTTGTACCACGTACATACGGTATGTATGTCAGTCCGACCGTCACCACCGTCCTCGTCCTCCCCAGCGCCTCTTCGCCAGGTGTTTACATTTCTTCGTCCTGATATCCCCGGATTTCCTGGTGTTCTTCTGCGGAAGATGATAGGGCGGCATCATCGATGGGCCAAGTCGTCATTGCTAACACCTTTTCGAATACTTCGATCATACAGTCATGATTACTCATGGCGAGGTTTCGAGAGTCGAAAGGGTGGCGTTTGATTGCGTCTTCCCGTGATCGACCCTCGTTGACGATTGCATTGCTGACTTCCCATTGTGTTCTATGCAAACTGGTATACCAGTCTGCCCAGTGCTCTGTAAGAGTGAAGAGGAGGTGTTGAATCGGGTTGTTGCCTTCAACGGTGAAACCAGCTCGGAGATGGTACCAGCTACACAAGAAAAATGACCTTTTGCCAAGGCCTCCGCAGATGGGAGCACAAGGGTTTGCTTGGTGCTGCTCCTCGAAAATCGCCTCCATGATAGCTTTGACGTCGGAGGCTTGGGTATGGTTCATGTACCGAAGAATATGATACGGGACCATCCAGAAGAAGGATTCCATGTCGTCTTGCACGCTATTGATGTTTCTTGGTTTACGTAGGAGCTCAACAGACATGAACTCCCAGGTACCCTAAATCCAAACATAATGATTGGATTTGGGTAAATCGAGGTTTTATGGCAGACACATACTGTGCGACAAGCCCGCCTGGCGGTAGAGTCCTCGCCCGCACGCTTTGCGAGATCCCAATCGTTCAGGATACCGCCGCCTCCTTTTTTCAAGAGAATGCTCCCAGGTTTGATATCGCCGTGGAGGATATTGCATTTTTCATATGCACTTTTGTGTGCTACAGTGTATGTTGGGATCATTAGTTGAGATTGGCTATTGATCTCAAAAGGAATACCCTACCGACAAGAGCATCAAAAATCGCCGCGATAAGCTGGCGAGACGTCTTGAATGTCTCGAGCGGATAGGCTGCGGACTCGTGCGCGAAGCGAATATGAACTTGAGTTGGGTTGATAGTACTGGCGTCAAGCGAATCGTTGAGGGCTGGAATAGTATACATGTTTTGAATCGGAATATCATCATGACGAAGGCGAGAACTGAGAGTATTTCTGTCTCGCCAAAACATACTAGTTGGTCATGGAGAAACTGGTCAGCAATTTTTTTGCACAATGAGAATGTGAACAATCGGTTGATGATCGATGATCGATGACCCTCAGGCTTACCTGTTGTTCGCGCAGAGACCTAATCCATGGACAATCACTCGCAGTTCTCCTCCTCGAAGACGACATTGTCAATGGAAGATATAACTTTCTGAGGCTAATACCTGGTGATGCACTATAAAGTTACGATGAAGCATTTTGGTGCCACTGAGAACCTTGCTGAGAACTAGACAACGATGGTTAAGGATAGAATAGAAGCGGAGAGAATCATAGAACAGATAAATCAGAGAGATATTGTGTCTTTCTCGGCAAATGAACAGAAAACTGGTGGTGGTGTGGGTTGAGAAGCCGGGAGCCCAGATATTTCTGTTTTCGGACGTGTTGGCACAACATCACCTGACTTCATCAGGGCCGGTCATCTGGCGTCTTCTTAAACTTTGGTGGAGATCTGTTAGAACAACATTGCTGGACTGTTACCTCAACACCGTGTTCAAGTTTGAGTCTGAATGGATGAACTGGGGTCTCTGAAAATCTCTTGCGACAGATCTGCGACAGTCTTTTCACTGTCAGTAGTAACCATTATGGTGTCCGTGAACGTCATATGATTATCTTCGGATCCAACCGCGCATAAGAGTTTGAGGGTACGTGGGGGTGCGACAAGTAAATGAATAAGAGACTCTGGATCGGACTCTTCAGGCGAAAGCGACTCGATTCCTTGATGAGCGCAGTTCACTTGTACGATCTCAAACTCCTCAACGCGTCCTCAAATAAAGGGTCTTCCGGGGCACCAGGCGGCTTGAATTCGAAGAGGAGTTCCATAGGCTCATCGCGGAAATCGTGTTTATAGACAGAGATGTCGGGTTTTCCTCTCCTGCTGGTGGGTGTGTTGGGGTCGGAATTATGTGCCGTGTTGACTGGTTGGAGTCCTGGAAGGCTGACAGAGTCCATCGCCTTCTTCATGATCTGACGCAGAGAAAACCTCAGCATACGTTCCCCGAATGACAACACAATAAACTCACAAAAAGTTCATACGTATCATTCTCGTTTGTCTCGTGGGCTAAGCTGGAGAAAAATTTGTCTTTGAACGTGGGCATCGAACGGGTAGTGTCAGCCTCGAGAAGTTGGACGAAGTCAGCCTCGGCTTTGGTCTTCGTCGCGTAATGGTCGTCGCCTGGATCGTTCTTTCTGAGAGGAGTTGTATTGGATGTGGGAGCATGAGCTGGTCGTTGGGCTTTAGTGAAGGACGGGGCGGCCGCTGGAGGTACAGGAAAAGCATCCTCAGTCACAGTCGGGGATAGGGTAGACATAGTAAGAGAAATAACTCACCGAACACGAAGGCGGAGGGTATTTATGCATTCCAAAAGAGACTGATGGGCCACGGAGAAATTCTCTATCAATAACGGAACCTAAGGGACCAGACATGATTCTCCTAGCCGGCCCGTTTACAATGCAAGCCATCGTCCTCGTAAGAAAGAGTGGCTGGTGCTAATTAGCTTTTGAAGAAATGTTTTGAATGTTCTCAGCGCAGTACTTGTGGATCTCGCCGTATACCGGCCAGTCGGTGTTGCGTCCTTAGAGCAGTAGAAGGATGGCACAGGATATCAATGCGCAAGCTAGAATTACAACAGATTATCAGAAATCCTACAGTGGAGATATATGGGAAATAAAGGAAGCATGAAAAGCGACAGTCTAACAGAAATATACAACCTCAGTGACGAGATACCGATAACAAAGTACGAAGAAATAAAAAACATAGAGAAACTGTAATGGAAAGCCGTTAAAAAGGTCAAATAAAAAAATGGACCAAAAAAAAAACGTACAAGAATGTCAGCAAGATTGGTCCTTGTTTATCTCGTCCCATGTCGGAAGGTGGAACAACGTAGGCAGCTTCTGCCAGACCTTTTCTCTCCCTTCTCGATGTTGAGTCTCGACCATGGTCTGGCACTTCATGCAGATCATCAACGATTTCCAATCCGTGTATTCCTCCAGCGGGTGCGGGTTGACCCGCAGGCTCTCGATGTCGCTCAACTTGAGCTGGCGTGGCATCATGACCCGAGCCTGGCACCCAGTCGCACACGCCGGTGCTTGCTTGAAGTCAAGGAGGAAGCTATGAGTCTCCTTCTTCTGCATGTCCCACAACTTCTCCCTTCCAGCGAGGCAGTAGGCCTTGTCGGTCCACGAGAGGACCTGGTTGTTGACGAGTTCATCGACGGAGATGTGGGCGCAGAGGTAGAAAGCCCATGGGAGTACTTTGGGGACATTCGTTTCTCGGGCCAAGGGGATGATACGAACGATTTCGGAAGGCACGTATTGTATGCCCCTGCTGAGAACATCATCGCATCCGCGTAACGTCGAAGGAAACTTGTCTTGAACGATGTTTATACATTTTGTCCTGAGCTGGTGCATGCCGTACTTTGTGCTAATCCTGAGTATTCCAGAGATAAAGGTGATGAGAGTGGACAAGCTGGTATCGGGTCTAATCCTATCAAAGTGGCTGCGGTTCGAGGTTTGAATGTTAGTGGCATGATAATCGAGAGTCGTAAACAAGACTTACAATGCATCATATAGCACCTTGAGAACATCCACAAAGTCCTCTTTGGCGTCCGTGAGCATCACATAGGGACATCCGTCGTATAATTCTCGATTCGGAGGTTGTGGCACGTCCCACATCCCTCTGAAAACATCTGAATGTCGAGCCAAAACCGACTGGTGGATGCGGAAAGCGGTATTCTCCACAATCACGACGACAGAACCATCAGGAAAGTAGAAATCTGGGTGCCGAACAATTGTTTCGTCAGCGATAGCCTTTTGCTTCGGAGAAATGGCGCCATCCATGGTATTTCGAAAAGCTGAGGTTTGGCGACAAGGAAAAGGTTGTGGCAAGGGGCTATCAGCGGCACTAGAATGTTCCCTTTTCGGACAATGTGTTGTGTACTCATGTTTGTCCCACTAATGAAGCCCAAATGATGTTTGTTCAAATTCAAAGTTCGTCAAAAAGTTCGCCGGTTTTTTCTTCTTCTTTTCAATACATTCATTCCCTATTTCGTGGAGACAGCGCATTCGGCCTCCAACACACGGAAGACGCGACAAATTGCAACTTTCAAATTTTCGCCCGGACCGAGCCCGAACCGAGCCCGAAATGGGAATTGCTGGGAATTGTGAACTTTGAAATTTGAAGATGCGCCAGTGCCAGTGCCTCGACATCGGTACTATGATTTACTTGATTTTATAGCTAGAACTGGATACAGAAACCACGGGACATTTTTTCACGGATCGATTGGCCCAGCAGAAGAAGAAAGGGTCCTACCAGTGCTGTCTTCTACCGTTGTCTACTACACATGCCGCTGGAGTATTCGCGAATGCTCAAGGATTTTATGAGGCCGGCATTGATATCGTCAATGTTTAAAGCAACAGGGGTCAAAGTTCCAACTCTGCGCACACTTGACAGAAGGGACAGATCCGGTAATGTTAAAAAAAGACACAAAAATGGAGTGTTTTCTTTCTGTGAATCGGATCACTCTCGTAAGTATCCTGCGCATTTGACCACGTTTTGCACCACGAATCACAGATTGAAGATCATATAATAGGCGCCCAACACAAGTTGGACAACTCGTTCTATAAATAGAGCACATACTACACACACCTCGCGTCAGCAAAGGAACATCATTCCTCTCCCTCGATAAATTAAAACGACGCTGTTCAATACTGTACATAATTCTACCCCTGGAACACGGTCAACCCGTCTCCAAAAAGAAAAGACTCTACACGTCGAATGCATTTAGGCTGTGGGTCCGCTCTCTCTTTCTCGTTGATAAAGAAAGGCCAGGTTGGCATATAACACATTTCCTAACACATCATTGTTCGATCAACACTCGGTCGTCAACAAAGGAGCATACACACACACACACACACACACACCTCATAGCCACACGCGGGTCTGCATCTCATCCAATAACTCCAATCCAGCCATTTCATCAACCTCAAGACCTTATTCTCCCATCGCGCTTTTATTCCCAACCAATCGGCTTGGGTCATGGTGCCAGTGAGAGGAATGGTGATATCAGGTTCGTCCATCTCATGGTCCTTCCCCTCGGCCCAGATCCCAACCAACACACGACAGATCTCTGTTAAGACACCTTTCGAAGAGTCGAGGATGAACCGCTCCGACGAAGTCAACTTGTTTCGAATCAGCGGCTCCGCCTCCATCTCTCTGGAGTGAGTAGTCCTGCATAGTTCGAACACAGGCATCGCCCATTCGTACTGCCCAGGGGAAGACGTAGTGGCTTCAGGAGGAATCGCGGAGAGCAGGATGTAAGGGGCAATCATACTTGAGGTATGCCGATACGCCTGTTTCAACGTCGCAGTAATTTGATCTGTATCGGTGGATGTAGAGTTTAGGATGTAACGCAGGATTTCGAGTCTCTCCGCGAAACGGTAATTGACGATGTTGAGCTGAGTCTGCCAGTCGATGCCGCTCCCCGTATCGTTTTGGCTCGCCACGAGAAGGTCATCGAGACGCGCCATGAAAGCGAGGGTATCATTCCGAGAGATCGTTTCCAGACGATGGGAAAGTCGACTTTGGCCGATGCGAGAGGGCTGGAGGCTGGGAAACAGAGACGTGTGGTAGAACGAGATTAAGCGCGAGTAGTCGAGATGGAGCCGCGTCTCCCCAGGGAAATGATTGCTCCAGGTACCTGCTTCGAGGGATCGGAAGACAGAGGTGAGGCGGAGAGGGAACTTCCTGTGAGGACTCAGAGAAGGGGAGTCTGCGGGCACTAGATTTAAGAAAGTAACAGGTTTTACACCCGCAGAGAAGTCACAAAGCATCATCTCGCTGGAAAAGAAAGAATAAGGATATAGCAAATATTCAAACACTTGGGAAACGCACAAATTTACTGTCATCCTAGAATAAAATTCTATCAATGAGGGATGAAAAAAAAGGAGAACCAAAACACTCACCTCACGAAACCATCGAGTTCATATTGCTTGCCCCACTCGCACAACCTTCCTATCCTTTCATATTCCTCAGTCGTCTTGTCCGGCCTGACATCCCCCCATATAACAAGATCCTGCGAGTCCATCGTCCCGCCCTCCATCTTCGCGGCACTGCTCCCGTCGAAATAGAGGACCTTCAGCGGTCGCGTAGTCATCAAAGTCAACTGCCAACATCCCGAGTCGTTGGATACGCTCAAACAGAAGTCGAACGCATGCTCGGGGTTGAACGCAATCCATTCCGGAACGTCGGGTATCCGATTTTCATCCGTTCCGTGGTATAGAAGTGTGCCAGTCGGTATTGTGGCTGGAACTATGGTATGACCTGGCGAAAGGAGTGAGTAACGAGTGATCACGGTTTCAAGATTCGAGGAGCGCCCTTACCGTTCCGATAACGAGAGTTCGGCCAGTGTTGAAGAAGAGAAGAGACCGAGTTGAAGATCAGATGGTCTGTGGACTCCGTGGGTGGTTCTTGGTCGAAAATCGACGGTTGAGCAGGATTTTGGAAGGCGCTTTGTCCATGATAATTCAAAGCAACAGAACTACCGAGGAGGGCGGTAAAGATGAGTAGTTTAAGGATGGTCATCATCCAATATAAAAAGGATGGTTTCAAGTGGTTCAAGTTCGAGGGTTTCTGTGCTCGTCAATTGACCTCAGACCTGGCAGCAAATCATTCTACTGAAGCTTTAGCTGGGGAATTTGAGAGTGATTGAAAAGGTTTTCTGACCTGATGGTTATTTGTATACAATGCACATGTACATGTTGGGTGTAACCATGTGGATGTTTGAAGTTGAGCTGACTCGAACGTCGACACGGGGTGATGGCATTCCATATTCAGAAAAAATTAGGGGGATCTGAGGCCTCAGTGGTTGTTGGCATATGTCCTTGTATAATCCCGACAGACACAAAGGCGAAAAATAAAAAGAAAGATAAATTTGCTTGAAATTCGACTATAAATGACTGGATAAAATACAACAAGAACATGAAAGAAACAAAAAAAAATCCGTGATAACATCAAAGATAACATGAAAGCGCAGCAAAAGAACTTGAAGAAAAAATCGTAAGTAAAAAAAAAAACAAATCCTTCTTGAACATTTCTCAAAATCCAGCAATCCTCATACTACTCCTCCTCGTCACAGCAGCCCTCCCACTCGTCGTCGTCGATATCGACAGGGCTGGAGAAGCCCTGCCTCCATCCCCACCCACACCCCCACCCGCACTCCCACTCAGACTACTAACATTCGAGATACTCTCCGCATCACCCTTCAACAACTTCAAAAGCCGTTTCTTCTCCTCCTTCTGCACAGGGTCCTCATACATCACACGTATGCTGCTCCCACCAGTCTGCGATTCGTCGTCGTCAAATTGTTGTTGTTGCTGTTGTTGTTGATCCTGTTGGGCCTGTTTTTGGCGGTGGTTGGCGTTTTTGTTGTTGCTGCTGCCGGTACTGGCGTTGGTGTTCTGGGATTGGTCGAACGCGTTCATGGCGGCTGCATCACCATCGTACGCAGCTGCAGTTTGAGAAAGCCTGGTCGAACGTGTTCGTTTTTGACGACGAGGCGCAGCGACCACCGGTCGAAGAGGCGGCGGCGGCGGCGGCGGAGGTGTTGGCTCAGAGATGTTGGATTCGGAGGATTGAGCCTAAAGTGATACCGATTAGTATCAAAATTGTGGAACCCTGAAAGAGAAAATGAGTCACTTTTGTTGTCCTCTGTGGTCGTGTCCTCTTAGCCGTCCTCGTCGCACCAGCACCATTGTTCCCATTACTACCACCAGCACCAGCACCAGCACCCCCCATCTCCGGCATCTCTTCGCTCTCCGGTGACGGTCTCTTGCCCAACAGCGAAGTAATACTCTCCTGCAAAGCCTTCGTCGCCACATGATCCATTTTAACTGGCGACAAAGACGATCTGCTCCCCTGATTCTTGAGTATCTTCATGGGAGAGGGCGACTCTGACGACGGGACACGACCTCCCTGTTGCTGATCGTCTTCCTGATCCTGGGCTCGTTCACATTCCTCGTCGATATTAAGCATCGTCTTGCGATTCCGCAACAACGCAGACCGCGAATGAGAAGAATTCGAACCAGAACCGAGACTTTTATCCGAATTCTGGTCATTGTTCACATCGTCGAAAGGGTCTTCACGCCAACGAGAGGCTCGGACAGGGGTCGACAGTCTTGAGGAAGACATGGTCGAACTCCGCCTGGAGATAGCAGGGCCACCTAGAATATCGCTCGGCACGCCAAACGACATGCCCTGTTCAGGTACGAGTGGTTCAGGCGTCGGAAGGATCGTTGTCGCTCGACGTTCGATGGGTATCGGTTTCGGTCTCTTGTGCGCAGGCGCGGGTGCTGGTTTAGGTTCTGGTGGGATATCTATGAGTCTCGATCAACCAAACTTCTATCTTTTTTAAAAATGAAATAGAAATGCGTACCGTTGGTTATATCCTGCATCCTACCCTCAACATCACCATCCATATCCATCCTACTATCCATCTCCGCATACATTTCTCGTTGTTTTCCTTTAGTGTTAACCTGGACAGCCTTCCCTTTGCCCTTATCTTGCTTCTGCTTCTCCTTTTGTTTCGGAACGGGGTCCACATCCACATCCATACTATCACCCACGTCGACAACAGGTACCTCGACGGACCCAAGGACTAGATACTCATTAGCCTGTGGGATGATTCCCGATCGACTAACAGCCCTCAGCCAGTCAAGGCCGATGACAGGTATACCCCATTCACGCGATTTGTCGAACTTGGGTCCTGTGCCAGATGGACAGAGGAGATGTGTGCATCGTTTGTTAAATGTTGTTGAGAGGACAATGCCTAAAGAAGAAGAAAAAGAAGGGAATGAATAAATGAACGGAGGCGAAAACGGATCGGGAAAAAAGAAAAAAGACAAACCAAGAGCTCGGAAAAGACGTTTTAGTCCGCAGACTTGTGATTGATCAAAGCCCGAGATGGCCAATACGACGTTTTCAGCACCTGGATTCAAAAAAAGAAGTCAGCACAGATAAAGAGATGAAAAAAGAAAATAGAATATACCGGGTATAGGTAGCGAAGTGTCAAGTGGGACGGAAGAAACCTGTTCTTCAGGAAGACAAATTCGATTTTCGTAGATACATTGCTCGAGCCAGCACTCTGTTCGGTATTTGAGCCTGAGTTGTTGGTCCTCCTCTTCCCTATAAAACTTGCTTCCACTAACACCAACAAGCATCTTTTTAGAACTGAAAAAAAAAGAGAGAAACCAAGGAAAACACACCTGAAGAGCCTCACAATCACGAAATCGACATCCTCTTCTTCGTCTGTGGACATCAAACCTCCGAGCTCATCTATCGCTTCCCGTACATTCGAACACTTTGCCTCGCCTAGTAAGCGGAATTTCATTCCCAAGAAGATCTTGGACCCAATGGATGCAGATTTTTGTAAAGCGCCAGGTTTCGATGTAGTAGTAGCGGTATCCTTCACTTTATCCCCTGGAGCGGCTTCTGCAGCGGGCAAGGCGCTCGTTGAGGCTTTATTACCCCCCAAGACAGCCATAGCCGTTGACGTCCGACGGAAAGGAAGTTGGCGAGAAGGCCCAGCGACAACAGGCGCAAATGATTTCGTGCGTTTGAAAGCAGTGATCACGCTCCTTTCCGCCCCAAACTGGCGTTCTGGGGCGGGAGATGAGGGCTGTGCTAGGTTTGCTTGCCTCGTCTTCCCAGAACTGTTGGGGTCGGCCTTGGAAGGACTGAGGATGACTTCCCCGTCGTTGATTTCGTACCCTCGGCGGCCAAGGAGGCTATTCCACAATTGCAGCGTTACGGCAGGGAGGACATTCACGAAAGCGGGTTCATCTTCACCCTCGTCCGTATCCTTGGGCTGAGGTCGAGGTTGTCGAGAACCAGCAGACGATGATGGTATTTCGTCGTGTTCGGAGGGGATATCAGACGTGGGCGGAGGAGAGCTGCTGCTGGGTCCTGTTGGTAATGACTTTCGCTCAGGACGTGGTCGGGTGACTTGATACGTGGCCTCATCGAACCTGCCCCCAAAGTCAATGGAATCCCAAAACCACTCTTCCCACACGAGATGAATCTTGGCCTCTCCTCTAGCGTTAAACTTCTCCGCATATCGCATCTTGTCCGTTTCCTCGTCGCCTGAGCAAAGTAGATGTGTGACACGGACCGGCCGTTCTAGAACTTTGAGATACTCTCCGTCATGAGCTGTTACGAATTTACTGATGCGCGTTCTTCTGGTGATATCTGTGATACCTGAAGGGCACACCACGACTCCGGAGAAGATGGGAAGGCGATGTTGTTCCACACTCTGGGAGAAGAATTAATGTTGACATACAAACTTCGCCACCAACATTAACACACCTTTTCCACATCAACATCGTCGCCACGAAGCCAAATTTGATAGTTCTCCAGGATCCAAGAAGGCTTTAAAATGGGTATTTTTCGTTCAAGAGCACACTGTTCAGTCGTGAGACACGTTCACATTCAAGTTACATGTACGAATCTTGGACTTACCATGTATTTCGCGCCTCCATGATCTTCCGCAATGAGATGAGTGACGCGATCCGTGAATGCGGGGGTCCACGTCGCGCCCAGTTCCACGGCCTTCTTGAAGAGAAGAGGCTAGTATGATCATGGTAAGCTCGGAGTTGCATCAACCGAAAGCGTTCATTCCCCCACCTTGTCCTGAACCCCAGTAGCACATATCGAAAATCCCTTCATGGGCCTTGGACACGGGTCGTGTGTGAACGAGGCCTCCTCCTCAGGCTGAGTATCTTGGGCCCAGCAGCTCTCTTCCGCTGCTTGGGCATATGCCCCCTTCTCTGCGGGACGGAGTTTGACATTGGGGACCTATAAACGTTGGAAAGGTCAGATAGAGAGTCCAAAAGCCTGGATAATGAACGTACTTTGTGTGATTTGTTGCCCCGTCGCCTCATAACACGGTCGATTTGTTTTGTGGTCGGAAATAAGAAATTGTTGATGTTGGACGGGACCAATCAAACTCAGCTCACGCGATGTTTTAGGGCCGGCCATTACGCGACTCGTTCAATCGCCCAGTATATCGAACAATCACTAGCACTGACCAGCGCGATGACCAGCATGAACGTTTGAACAACCAACCACCCGAATCATTCGAATTTCTGGAGACGTTTTGAATATGCAAAATATTAATGCAAAGCACGGATATTGCCAGGGCTTTCTTTGGGAACCAATGGCGGAATCGGTTTCGGTGACGAGAAAGGCTCGGACTCGTGGGCCTTGATGACAATTTCTCTCGCCTTGTTTTCGTCCTCGACCATGGCAACGATATTCCGAATTAATCCACCCAGAGGAAGAAGTACCAAGAGATTTGGAATTGAACTTGGGAGGGATAACCAACAGATTTGTGAATCAAGTCCAAACTTGCCTCTTGCATGATTCTGGAGGTTATCATCTCACAAAAGTTTCAAGACGTCTCGTTTTTGACGCTGTTACGGGTAAGTATGCTCTATCTTATTTTCAAAGAATCAATGATGATCCTCTTCACCGCGATAGCAATGACATGTGGACACCCGACAGGAAGGCGGCGTTATTGTTCCGTATGCCCTCCAATGATTCGTCATAATTAATTCCTCGTTAATAACGGTGGATTCCCTTCGTTTTGCTTGCATTCAGAGTACAAGAGCCTTCGAAGTACTTGCTGATGGTGGAGATCCTCGAAGTGGGCCCATCGCAGGCTCGCCTGCTGCTAGACCGATGAAGAAGCTCAGGACCTCGCAGCCGTTTTAGGACGAGGCCCCCTAAACCTCAAGGCCTCAAGCCCGAAATCATGTATGTACTTTCTTTTCACTGTCTATTCTCTATCCAGCATTGCCTATCTTTATGGTTTCCGGAAGCCTGTTCATCAAATCGACAATATTCGGTGGCCAAGATCGATATGTAACAAAAACATGCCGGCTTTTAGGTTCACTTTCGTCACTCTTGGTGTAAGTATCTAGAGTCCTCAACGCGCCAACTTTGACTGCGGTTTGTGAGCAAAATCCATTAATTAAGGTCGACCTGACCCCTGTGTCCGAGTATGTAACATCGATTATTCTCTACGTATCCGTTTTTTTGACTGACCTCAATTGTTAGGTTCGAGGAGGTGAACGCACCTGAGCATACACTCTAGACATAAGTAGCGACGAAAGCACCGACAGCCGTAATCAATGTTTACCGTTGCCCACTCGCAGCCTGGAACCTGGATGTCTACACGAAGCTCAGTCTAGACATCATGCGGCGTCGATCCATACCTTGTGAAAACCCATCCAATTCATGGTGAATATCAAATGAATATCCTGAGTTCTACTTATTTGACGAAGTGGACCTCGCACCTTTTCAGGTTACGGTTTCGACGCTGAGAGAAAGAATATCGTGTTTTTCTACTTCAAGTCTGCGGCCTAGAGACGGGTCTATGTAAGCCACTTGTGGGCACTTGTTCATGATGGCATCAGAATTGAGGTTTTTATTCTTGGAACGCCGTCCCACTGCCGTTCCCCACCAAATCTTCCTTGGCAGGGCTTTCACGCCTTCGACCAATGACAACCGCTCTCAACCACTTCATCCGGGAGTGTCCATGTGGTTTCATCTATAGATAATAGAGTTTCATCTGATCATTTTACCAGATGCCCCCGTGTCTGGGGAAATGCGTATCAAATGGTGGAGTTGGACCTTTTTCAAAAGCTCCTGGTTTCTTCAATCCACATTCTCAATTTCTCACCCCTACACAACTCGACTTCTTAATCTCTCCCTAGCTTCTATGCGCTTTGCGCAATGAACTCACAAAATGTGACCTTGGATGATTCCTTCAATTCGACGTCTTTCGCTTTTCAGCCTGCGAATTGTACGGGATCGGGATGGAATGTGGTGAAGGATCGAGGATACATGGGCACATATACAACATGCACGACAAATTCTGCACAGGCTGGACTTTCAGCAAATGTGACGTTCACAGGTGTGTAACCTCATCCGACCGTCAACCTCTCCTGATGCTCACTGGTGTACAGGGGTCGCCGTATACTATACATCCGCGTTTATCGAGGGGAATTCCATTCAATTCAAGCTGGATGGAAACATTTCGGGCACCGTCGACCTCTCAACGCCCAATGGACAAGCTGTTAACAAAACCGCGACAAAAATTTTCTGGAAGGCGACTAATCTGACGAATGGGGTCCATTCACTGCAGCTTCTTCCAGGAAATGGCACCTCAACACTGTCCGTCGACGCGCTGATGCAAGTGACCCTTCTTTGAACTTGTTGTATCCTGCCCCTTGACACGTCAATTCTAGAATTACTCAAGTCGATTCTGGCAATACCACCACCTCAAGTGTACCAAACACCCCTGCGGTCGGTGGTTCGTCCTCGGCCCAGAGCTCATCAAACCCTATATCCTCCACCACTAAATTTTCCTACGCTCTTGGAATCACCTTCGGAGCTATCTCGTTCCTCATCTTCCTCGCCATCCTCATTGCCCTGGGACGACGGAGACGGGAACTGACGCGTTTCACCCGATCCAAGCCCATCCCTCCCCTGCGGCCCAATTCCACCACCTTCGAATCACACGTCGACCCCACCGGTACGCAGGAACAATACGTCGCCTCTTCCTCCGTCTATACCAGTCCCAAAATGGAGGAAGCCCCTTTGCCCATGCGACCGCTCCCCTCTTTCTCTCAACGGAATTCCGGGTCTCAAACGACACACGATGCCGGCGATCAGGAGACCTATGATGACTTTGATACTCTCGCGGCTCCTTCGAGATCGTGGCCGTCTCCAGCACCTTCAAATAGACTTCTTCTCAGCCCGGTGTCGGTGTCATCGCGAGGGCATTCGGATAACACGCCGCCTCCGGCTCTTTCTCGCAGCGGCACTGCGACAACGAATTCCACGACAAGATTGGAGCCTGTGCGCAGAGTGACTATCCTGTAGTAGGAGACCGTCAATCGCGCTGGACGTCATCTTTGGACCATTTATCATTCATTCATATTGGTCCATTCCGTCATATGTACCCATTCTATTCGTGCCTTTGGAAGATTGATGGTTTCTGTGTTTGTATTTTTAGGACGTGGATCGGGGGTGTTATACATATACCATTATTGTTGGCTTTATGTGGATAGTTATATGTACGGTATTGTGTCGGTTGAAGGCTTGACATACATCGCACTGGCATATTTCTACAGCGAGCTTTAATGTAATTTACCATTCGAACACGGAGGAATTGGTTCTTGATCCTTTTCAAGAAGAAAATAGATTGCCGATCGCGAACTGCCAGTGACTGGTGATTTCGTAAATTCGTCTGTGTATTATTATTACTTTGTGAAAGACTACTAAAAGTACCAGAATAGCATGGGGATCCACTGCTCCAGTAGGGACCTGTATCCGAGATTGCATTTTGCGTGGCAAACTTTCGCTGGTCTCTGAGCTTTCTCGTGCCAGATTTCTGCCACTGGCAAGTCTTGACTCTTGATTGAATAATGGTTTCTGTGTAATTAGTAGTTTCCGTCGTCGCCCAGGCTTTTAGGAGGTAACAAATTCTATCAGAAGCAACGGCCGTTGGCCATGGCTGGTAGCCTGGTACTACATGAGAGTCGGTGGCGAGGTCAAGACGAGGTTTCGAGGATCGAGATCTCAGATAATATGAAAGCCCACTGCCCAAATCGATTGCGATTGGCATCCCCAGGCTTGATGGAGAACAGGCGGTGTAAAGGTCGGATTGTGTATTGGTCTCGACAAAGTCTTGAATGAATTATCAAAGGGAGTTTCGAAGATAAATCGGCACCTCAAGCGCTCGAGGATCGTTATCATAAGTTATGTACAGATCTTCAATAGACCTGATACGAAGAACTTGTTCAAATAAGATATTACATTGCAGAACAAAAGGAAATGTCCTTATGTCCCGCCTTTCCCCAAAACCATGAGTTCTTCAGCGTCGGCTTTCCCTCCCAGCAACCTTTGGTTTTGTGGACGTTGGTCTGGAACCTTTTGCATAAGAATGGGCGCTATTTAGTTTCCTTCGGTTGATGGGAGACGATCGGTCGCTTTGTCAGTGGGTGGCCAATCTGGGTTTGACAATGCATCCTCAAAGACCTGCAGCGAAGTGTCATAAGTGTACATGACGAGGTTTCGAGGATCGAAAGGATGGCGTCGGACAGCTTGTTCTTGAGATAGGCGTTGAAAGAGCATATCGTCTGATATTTTCATAGCATTGGATACCAGGCTGATATACCAGTCGTGCCAATGACCCAGAAGAATTTTGACGATCGATGTCAGTGGTTTATTGCCTTCAACAAGGAAATCAACTCCACGATAGGACCCTGTTACGAAGAGTCCCTTTTTGCCAAAGCCTCCGCAAATGGGAGCAGTAGAGCCTATTCGGTGCTCCTCATCGAAAATGGCCTTCATGACAGAGTTGACCTCCGAGATGAGGTTATGGTCCGTGTAACGAAGGACATAATACAACATAAGCCAGAAAAAGGATTCCATGTCGTCTTGAACAGTGTGAATCTTTCTTGGTTCAAGGAGGAGCTCCGCAGACATGAATTGCCATGTACCCTTAATTACAACAGAGTGATAAGAATTGAGTCGATTAAGATGTTATGGCAGACGCGTACTGAGCGATATGGCCGTCTGGCGTCAGCGTCCTTGCGGGCACTCGTTGCGAGATCCCAATCATTTAGGACACCGCCACCTCCTTTCTTCAAGAGGATGCTACCGGGGTTGATACCGCGGTGGAGAATGTTGCATTTTTCATATGCGCTTTTATGAGCTACAGTGTACATACATTGAAAATCAGATGAGATTATTGATCTCTCGAGCAAGAAGAAAAGGCGGGTGCCTGACCGATAAGAGCATCGAAAATCGCCTCAATAAGCTGGCGAGACGTCTCGAATGTTTCGAGATGATAGGTTACGGAAACCTGCGTGAAACGAGTATGGACTCGAGCTGGGGCAGGAACAACGTCAGGCGAGTTGGGTGGTGGAATTGACATGGTATGAGTTGAAATAGCTCACCACCAAAGACCGTAACGACTCTGGGTTTTTAAATAGTTATGTCTTGCCAGAAATTGTTGGATCCAGTCATCTGTACAAGTAAAATGTGAACACTTTGTTTGGTGACACCCCATTGTTCTTCTAGATACGTCCACTGCCAGAACAATGATCCATATTTTTCGGAACTTCGATTCACGTTTAGCGTGAACGTTCACTTCGTCATTGACAATTCAAAAGACGGGTTGCCAGTCCTCGAGATGAGATTGTTGAAGAACAAACGAAAGATATAGAACCTGGCAATGTTAATGTTCTAATACTAGATCAATATGACCTTCCAAGTTTGAGGACGCCAGATGACCGGCCCTAATAAGGTCAGGTGATGTTGAGCCAACGTGTCCGAAAACAGACATATCCGGGCCGCCATCGACCTGACAATTCTTAACTCCAACCACCACCTTGCCACCACCACTGTTTTCGATTTATTCTGTTGATTTGCTGAGAAAGAACCCCCGATATCTCTGATTTATCTGTTCTAGGGTTTTTTGTGCTTGCATTGCGCCATTTACGCATTGTCATCTCGTTCTCTGTGGCACCGACCCATTGTGGTGCTCAACATTACTGCGTTGTGACACTCAAGTCCGGAGAAATTCGAATTGTAGCCCATTGTTCCACCAGGTGGGCAAGCTAATCTCCGTGCTGTGTAGAACAATCATTGACGTTCTCATTGTCTCAAGGATCTATCCAAAATTTTTCGTGGCCCATCAATCTTTTCGTAACGCATAAATACCCTCAGCCTTCGTGTTGGTGAGTTATTTCTCTTACCATGTCTACTCCACCCCCCACTGTGACTGATGATGCTTCCGCTGCACCTCCAGCAGCAGCCCCAGCCCCCACTAAAGCGCAACCAGCAGCCCACGCTGCCAAATCCGATACAACTCCTCACAGAAAGAACGGTCAAGGCACCGACCATTACGCGACAAATACCAGAGCCGAGGCTGACGCCCTCCACATCAGAATGGCAGAAGAGCTTGCCGGCCAATGGGTTGGTCCGATGCCCGTCCAGACGTTCCTGAAAACCTTTGTCAAACTTCGCAAGGGCGTCTCCATCAAATCGATGCCCAAGTTCCAAGACGATTTTTTCTCCAGCTTAGCCCACGAGACAAACGAGAATGATATGTATGAACCTTTTGTGAGTTCATTGCGTCAGCATCTCGGAATATATTCTGACCTTTTCGCTTCGTCAGATGGAGAAGGTAAAGGAATCCGGCAGCCTGCGAGGGTTTCAACTGGTCAAGACGGCCCATAACTCCGACCCCAACACACCCGTCAGCAGGAGGGGAAAACCCGACATCTCTGTCTACAAACAGGACCTCGATGTTGGTTCCCGCCTCACCCGCTATGAGTCCATGGAGCTCCTCTTCGAATTCAAGCCGCCTGGTGCCCCCGCAGACCCCTTCGTCGATGATCCGAAGGACAAGAAAGTCCTTCATCCCTTCGAGGCCAATTCCAAGGACGACGATGTTCACGGCTTGCGCAAGAAATGTCGTGGTCAGATCGCGTCGTACGCTATGACTTGGTGCTCTCGCCAACACCGTACCCACTGCTTCATGCTCTGGATGGGTGATCCTGACGCCCGCATCATTCGCTTTGACCGCTCGGGTGCGATCGTCAGCGCAAAGTTCAACTACCGTACGGAAAGCCAACTCTTGCTTGAATTCCTCTGGAGGTTTTCCATGGCCACCGAAGAGGTTCGCGGACACGACACCACCGTTTCGATCGCGTCCCCGGAAGAAAGCGAAGTCGCCAAAGCGGCACTCCAAGAATGGAAGCCGGCGATCGATAGGGAAGTCTTGAAGATGCAAATCCCCGACCCAGAGCGCGGAACCCGACCAGTGTTCGTCTGGAACCCACTGGCCGAACCTTTTTCAGTGACGGGACGGGCGACTCGCGGATACCCAGGATGGGACCCTTTGGGTAACGACGGGAAGGGAGCCGTCGTCTGGGTGAAGGATTCCTGGCGATCCTGCGAAAAGGGGATGGAGAAAGAAACCGACATCATTCAAGAGCTCAACAAAAAAGGTTGCCACAACGTTCCCGTCCTCATCTGTGGCGACGACCTACCGGATCAGTTGACCCTCACGAAGACATACGCACGCAGAAAATGGAACTTAGGAGGACGACCCCGCGAACTTGTGGACCGAAAGCACATTCGCTTCGCGCAAGATTTTGTTGGATACCATTTAGAAACGTTCAAAACATCTAAACAGTTTATCAAGGCGGTTTTCGACGCTATTCTCGGTAAGCATTTCGTCTTTTTTTTACTCTGGAGGTCGATCAATCAAACTAATCTGTATTAACGCAGCTCATAAAGACGCTTACGAGAAATGTAACATTCTTCACCGCGACGTTAGCGCGGGCAACATCCTCATGAGGAAAGAAGGTGGCGGGGTCCTAAACGATTGGGATCTCGCAAAGCGTGTCAACAAGGACCCTGAGGGAAGACAGCCTTATCGCTCAGTACGTGTTTGCCATAACATTTTGAATGCAATGAATTCTTATTCTTTTGTTATGCTTCAGGGTACCTGGCAGTTCATGTCCGCGGCAATCCTCCATACACCAGGAAAGGTCAATACCGTGCACGACGACATGGAATCCTTCTTCTGGATTGTCGTGTATCATATTCTTCGGTACATGAACCACACCCGGGTCTCGGAGGTAAAATCCATCATGGAGAATATTTTTGATGAGGAGTTCCAACCAAAACCTGGTGCACCCATCTGCGGAGGCAACGGCAAACACGCAGTTTTTACTGGACATAACGATTTTGGAATTCATTTCAGTATTGGAGGCAACAAACCTCTCTTGAACCTCCTCAGGATTCTTCAAAGCTATTGGGGCGACTGGTATTCTGCAATCCGTCAAGCAGAGACGCAAGCTATTAATGCACTGGCTGCCTTCGATGACCTCTCGCCGGAAGATGCAGCGCGACTCCACCCTTTCGACTCTCGAAACCTCGCGATGCATAATTACGACCGTATGATCGAAATATTCGACAAAATGTTGGCGATGGACACATGGCCTTCCAATGATGCAGCCGTCGATCGTCTCCCGCAGAAGAACGCCAGGAAATTTGACGATATCGCTGAAGATGGTGACGAAGTCCCTTCGGAAAACACCCGAACGCAACAAGCCCCCGTTGCGGCGCGAGCATCGAAAAGGTCTAGGCAGTCGCAGTCGCTTGTAGACGACGCCGATTATCCACCCAAATCGGGCAAGAAGGACTTAAATGTCCCCCCTCTCAAGCTTAGCAGCCTAGAAACCGTGAAGAGGAAGGAGGCAGTCCCCGATTTCTATCGCGAATCGGAGGACGAGGAAGAGGACGAGGACGAGGAGGAAGAGGATGAGGACGACGATGAGGATGAGGACGACGAGGACGAGGAGTAGGATTCTGCTTGAAAACACTTTGCTTATGATCTTCTATCTACATGGACGACAAAGATTGCATTGAAGGTGTACTAAGAAATTGCTAATTATATCTGCTTTTTGAAGTTATTTGCATGTCGATCCTACCTTTCACGGCCGTTCAGTATTCAACGCTAGGGTGTTATTCCAATTCATTATATGTCTATTCCAGTCACCAACTTCTCGCCTGACGCTGTTACCGCCCCGGCTCGAGGTCATTCTCGAAACATTCTTCCCTCGAGAAATCAAGCTCAACTGATGATTCTCAATGTACACTCAGGGTGCATATGAACAATGTAACATTCTGCACCTCGACGGCGTTGAGGTAATGGTGTAGCTGACTATCCGGGCTTTTGAGGCGACACTAGGCTGCCCCATTGATTCTTTGATGTCCCTGCGAGCCGTTCAAGGCAGGTTCAAGGCCAAAATCTCTGTCTCTGGATATATCCAACGTTCATATTGAGGTACTAATAGTAGTATCATATGGAAGTCGGATACAAATTGAACGTTGGACTCGTTTATCTTAGCAGTGTATGCATGGCGTGAGATAAGATAATGAATCTCAAATACGCTGGCAGGAGTTTTGGCGCGCAAGTACTGCAGGAGAAATGTAAGTCGTCAAGTACCAGACACGTCATATGATCAGTATACTGACATTCATTAACGTCCGCAAGGAGATCCTGGTCAGATATCTCGTCTACTTCTCGGGGGCTCAATGCCTGTCCAAAGGCTGGAGATAATTCGATGAGAGGAGATTTTATGACGGTCACGGCTTTTCAGTCTCACCTTGAGCAATACCCTGTATGGCGGCAGCAGTGGTCACGGGGTCCCCTTGAAAAAAAAAAAAAAAAGTTAGTCAAGTACATCTATCAACTCGTTTCTTAGATAATAATCATGTTCGCGATCGTACTGTTGAGAACATCATTGGAAATGCCTGTGGAGAGGTTGCTAACTCCAGCATTGACCCTATCATTGAACTTTTCGAGGTTTTGAGCCACCCTGGCATAAAGTCGCATAGCGAGATTCTCGTCGGACATCTCGTCTACTTCTCGGTTGCTCAATCCTTGTCCAAAAGCTGGAAATAATTCAATGAGAGAGGATTTAATTATGGTCATGTCTTTTCAGCTTCACCTTGAGCTATAGCTTGGATGGCGGCAGCAGTGTTCACCGCGTTCCCTGGAGAAAAATGCAAATGTTAGTTAACTTCATTTATCACCTCGTTTCTTAGCCTATAATTGTGCTCGCGTCGTACCGTTGAGGACACCTGCGGTAGTGCCTGCGCCCACGCTAGCAACTGGAACGACCCCCAGTCATTAGAATGCTTAAGCGCATAAGGGTGAACTGAAATGTGCGCACCATAATTAGCAAGGTTCTGAGCTTGCTTGTCGTAGTACGCTCCGCTCGCTGGGTGACCAAAGGGCTCAGTTATGATCATATTGCCATCATTATACGACTTTATGACCTACAATCACCGCTGCCAGGGCACAGACCTTGGATTGAGCTGCTGATCAGGCCTTGAGGCGCAGAGAATACTCCGTGAAAGAGGCTGAGGGCAATGAGGACGATAGGAAATTGCAACTTGAACATGTTTGAAGCTTTGGTTAGAACCAGTAGGGGACTACAAGGAGGATGGATGAGATTGTGCTGGTTTTTTATCGAGTTTTTATAAGCTTGTAGCCACTACTAGTCCCTATTCAAGTCATCAGCCTGAGGTCAGACAATGATGGAGAGTTTTGACACAGCGCCAAAGTGTCTGTGAACTAACACTGGCATTAAAACGGGCTAAAAATCTTCTAGTCGAGGGAGAAACGACTACCATTCAACGTTATCGGATGACTCAGCTTCTCCTCAAGCCCAGGAAGGTAGATACTCTATCACTCCAAGCGTACTTTATTCGCAATGGCTTGGGAAACTCACGATTAACGAGCCAAGTTGTACATCCGCAGCTTCAACACTAACTGCGTTCTAATGAAAATTGAATGAAAATCCTGGATCCCCATGTTTCTATTACTTTCAATTAGCGTCCGACCAAATTGAGTCTTTTACACTTAGTTTGGCTTGATAGAAAAAACTAGATGGGCCGGCGCGAGAGAGAACACATAACAAACAGAAAACAAATGAATGTCATAGACCAGAAGTTGTCCTAAACATATCAATGGGTGACTGTTAGCAGGGGTTCGTGGTAAATTTATGACAATCCTGGTGCTTATCTATACACTAGTTTAGATTTTTCTTCAACTACTAGTTCGCTCTCTATCTCCTCAATTTCACCGACCCCATGTAAAGTATGTCTTTCTCCGAGTCCTTTGTTCAGTTCTAGCAAGCGTTATCGATAGTGTAAGTCCTTGGCTTCGGAAGAAAAGGCAAGGTTAGATTCCAACTATTTTGATTGATATTCAAGTTTACAATGACGGCCAGAAAGAAAGAAGGACAGGCAAAACTCTTACAACTATATACATGCACGAATAAGAGATCATCGAGTTCATCATCTCAAACTCAAACGCGACGTTCAGGTGACGGTCCAGGCTTGGGCCAATTCTTCAACGCCCAAGGCGCGTCCAATTTGTCCATGAAGATTTCCACGAGCTGGATGTACTGATCTCCCTTCCCGAATTCCGGATCGTCAAGGAGCGTAGAAAGTTCCTGTTTGGTACGTGCTTTATATGATCGCGATTTCGTTCCGTCTGAATCACCGAGCACTCTGAGGAGTCCAGCGTAATCCCAGCATGCGATGTCGGGGTACTTCCTGCTCGCACGGATTCGATGTAAGAATACAACATAAAGCAAATTTATTGTTTGAGTGAATTTGCGTACCTCTGCTGGCCTTCGGCATGGAGCAGACGCTCCGTCGTGTAGCCGCTGTTGTTGATGACGAAGATAATGGGCTTGACACCTGTTCGAATTATGGAAGAAAGCTCCTGGACAGTCATTTGCCTGTGAAGAGAGGAAGAAAAACGTCCAGGTCAAATTTCTCAGAATTAAGTGGAGTTCAAATGTCAACTTACACACTTCCATCACCAACGAAGACAACGGTTCTTCTCGACAGACCAGATTCCTTCACAGCCAAAGCAGCTCCAAGTGTTGCACCAACGGTCCAACCGATGGCAGCCCAACGCATTTGGGAAAGTAAAGCTGAGCCTTTTGGCAGGCATATGTCAACGATACCATATTGCGGTGTACCTAAAAAAAAAGAGGGTTAAATCGACGTAATGACGATGAAAGAAGAAAAAGAAGGAGATAAGTAGCTTCAAACATACCTGTCTCCGCGAGGATGACGTCGTCATCCTTGAAAAATTGTCCAACGCGTGGCCAGAGCCATTCATGAGTGATTTCATCAACAGTACTTTGAGGAACGATATTGCAATAATCGGGGACAGGAATTAGGCTTGCTTTGTCGTGCAGGTGTTGAAGTTTTGCAGCGAGGTGAGGAATGAGCTTCTTCATCCCAACTCCAGGGAAAATCGTGTCTTGGATATTGGTACGATCGTGGTGAAGCTACGACCTAGATGAACACTAATACACACAGACCAAGCATAAGACATAGACTGACCTCGATCATGCGATCTTTGGGTATGTTGTAATTAAAGTTGCCCATGTTGAAATCCGATAAGAACTGCCCGATCGACAGGACCAGCTTCGCTGATTCAACTTTCTCCTTCACTTCAGGCTTGCTCAAGATTGATCCCCAATAAACCTGCGCGACCATTATCATCAGAAAAATCAGCGTTTTTTTAAAGAAAAAATGAAAAGACTGAGAACCCACCCCTCCATATCGTTCATAATTCTCATCAATGGCAGTTTTGCCCATCGGCGTGGCATAAACTGGGAACCCAGTCCTTCTCAAAAAGTCATACACCTCCTTGACCACGTCGAAGCGAATGGCACCCAGATCAACGAGAACGACGACATCTTCCTGAAGTGCGAGTGCTTGCGAGAAGAGATCGCCAATGCGGTCGACCACAAACTTTTCTGCTGCAGGGTCATTTTGTGCGAAATAGCGGCTGAGAGGGAATTGAAGAGAATCGGAGGATATTTTTTGAGTGACGAGGTCAGGTGGAAGGGCAAGGTATCCGGGGTAAGACTATGGCGAAAAGAATGAGCAAGAGATATCAAGTTCATGTAAATGGCTTACCTTTGAGATGATATCGATAAGAAGTCCGTCGATTTTGGCGGCAGCTTCTTCTTTCTTTGTCAGTATAGCTTGTGAGTATGATATTTGTTGGGCGGCATTGCTAAAAGCATCCATTCTGTAATAAAAGTGGGATGAGATTTCGAAAAGTACAGACAACCCAAAACTGTACCTTCCGTCGCCAAGTGTATGATCGACCAGAGATTTTTCTTTTTGTTGAGTGGTGGTAGGTACCCCGACGATATGAAGCATGGGAACCTGCTCGGAGGCAGCTAAACAACGTGTGAGGCTCGCTTTCGTGAAGAAGGATGAAGGGGAGGACCTCCTGCAAATCCGTTCATGGCAGATAATTCTCCTACTCCGAAGCTGTAAAAAAGATAAGTAAAAATTGTTTGAGATGATAACCTTGGGCAGGGAAAGGTGAACACCTACATGGTGAGATTGACTCCAAGGGATTGCTTGACGCGAGCATAACCGTCAGCAGCGTATGCTGAGTTGAGTTCGTTGCTGTTGGAAGTCAGAGTCAGTAAAACCTCAACAAACATTGTTACAATAACATTACCATCCTCCTATCCATGCGATCTTTCCGAAATCCTCGATGATGTCCTGCGCAACAAAAAATCTAACTTCAGCAAAGATGCGCTATACATAATATGTTCCAGACACGTACGGAAAACACGAGGTTTAGTTCTCCTGGAACACCGAACATGTGCTACAGAACAGCCTCTGGTCAGTTTGCAAGCCTTTGCAAAGACGCGAGAGTCAGGGTCGAATAGATTACCTTGACGCCGAGTTGGTCAAGCCGAGTAAGGAGATATTCTGCGATAGTGATCATCGTTGTGTATCGTGAAAGGGATGTAGCAGAGGTAGTGAAAGACTGGGTCGTCCGTGGCTCTCTAAGAACTAGAGAGAGGTATTTGAACTAAAACATCGTCTCCCAGACCTTGTCCAAGGCGGAGACTGCATTCTCCGATTGACATGAAAGGAATTTGGGTTCCTGGCACCCCTGAATAGAGGAAGCAGTGGTGTAGACTCATATCACAGATGCCATGAATTTGAAGCGCAGGGGAGGACCTGATGATCCAGGCACTGTTGGAGCTCCAATGTTCATCTCGAGGACAAGGGGATTAATTTAATCTGCCATAGCCAAACCGTAAACAAAGGAGACTACTTTCGTCGACAGGATGTCAGTAAGGGTAGTTTCGAAGTTGATAGGGAATGAATACCTCGAGAAGTCATGCGCAAAGCCTTGTACGTATCTTTCCCAGCGAAAACAATAACAGTGCATGCGATAGGGAAAGGCCGTTAGGCAGATGCCTGAGCTTCTCGTAGTCCGGTCACAATGGATGGTCTGAATGGATGTTGATATCCAGCGTCAGTCCACTCGGGATTGTAAAACGCCTGTTTGCCTGATACGTCCAGCTTGATTCGGTATTTGATTCCTCCGACTTTCGACTGTCCAATTGTTGATAATAGTCTTGAATTCATGACGCTCCTCCGGTTTCAAGTTGTGGGTCTTTCCCTTCCAATTCGAGTATGAAGGGCCGTAGCTGTTCGCTGCAGATACCAAAAGACAAGTCAAACATAAAGGCAAGTCGCAAAAGGTTGGAGGAAACAAGAATTGTCCGTGATCTCGGACTTTCAACGTTGCTGACAAACGCTTCTCAAAGCGGACATCAGCCTCTTCCTCGAAAATTACATGAAAATTAGAGCCAGAATGTCCTCAAGGCTGGATTGATATCAACCCAATGCTCTCTAATCGAAATCGATAACCATACCTGTCCTCACAATATTCGCAATTCCTCATCTCATCGATCAAATATAGAAAAAGGGAAGCACAAGGGAAAGACCCGAGGAAGCGCACTAACCTCAAGGTTTAGACGTTTACGTTTGGCCAAGTTCTCAAGCGAGTTTCGGTGCTATGCTGTAGATTAACAAGTGCTTTCAAACGATCCCATGATGGTTGACTTTATGACGCTTGGTACCGCAAAGCAAGGAGGCAGGCTTAGCATCTGCCCGGAACTCAACTCGCTCAGGCATCACCAGGCTCAAGAGATCCGAAGTAGTACACTCAAATGTATACACAATGAGAATCTGCCCACCGCCGCAGTGAGATGGGGTGTGGTCGATTGATTGTCCATCGAGATTTTTTTTTTTTTCAATTTTGGACATACTTGGGCGAAATGTAGGCTTTCAACTCTCGGTTTCACTTCCTGTAGTTGAGATATAGTAGAGAATGCGGAGTACTACAACCATTGTTAACGAGGCTCGAGTAATTCGAATTGAATTGGGAAGAAAGAAAAAAAAAAAGTGTTTCCATAAATGGAAAATTATTCCTTTTGAGGAAGGCAGGGAACAACCGATATCTCACTTGAGTCACACAATTGACTTTGATTCGTTACGAGTACAAGATACATTTTTACAGAATCGTACAGTTCTTCAAAAAAGCACGACGGCCAACAAAACGCGCCTAACTAGAGGGGTAATGGAAAGGACCAGTCGAGTTTCCTTCCGGTTTCTCGAGCGAGTTCGCATAAACCCCGCGGTAGTACTGCAAAGCAGCAACCTCAGGGTTCTCAAACTCCTTGTTCCCTCCATACTTCGCTTTAAAGTCGTCCTTCTGCTTTTGAGTTCCATCCTTCGCGAGGATCTCCCAGACGCATCTCCACGCAGAGTCCAGAGCCCCAGCGACCCACGCATGGTGGTAACTGGCGGCTTCACCGCCGAAATGCAAATACCCATCCGCGGCGGGCTTGGTGATCTGGAGGTACAAGTCGCTGAATTGGCCTGGGCCGAAGAAGGCGTAGCCACCCATGGTGAATCGGTTGTGGTACCAATCGTAAGCGTAGTAATCAAGGGTCTGGTCTTTGTACCACCCCGCACTTCGGCCGTGGATCTCGGCGAGATCGTCGTAGATGTGGTCGAGGAGGATGGCCTCGGAAGGCGGGACATCGCGTTTAGGATCCAGAGTCGCAGAGTGGAAATCGTCACTCTTTCCCCAATGCTTAGGTTCAACAAGAGAACCAAAGCGGAAAGCGTCTTGGTTCCTTTCAGATTAAAAAGTCAGCACCGCGGCGCGTTAAGGATACCAGAAGTAAATAACATACCAAGTATAGGTAGCAATCAAAACTCCTGGAGAATCTTGTGGGCCATCGACATCATAGTTGGGATAAACGACCACACGACTTTGCCTATCGGTCTTGCTCGAACCGCCTTGCTTCTTGAATTCTTTGTCTTGCCACCAGCGCGTCTTGAACTTGATGCCCACTTTCACACCCGTTCCATATTTCAGGGAGCGAAGCGCGGCTTTCTGGCTGTAATCGAGTTCCGAACCAGTGAGGTTGACTCCTCGGAGGCAGGAAAGCGGGATCGTCGTGACGACATGCGAGTATTTCTCAGGCAAAAGAGTAGCCCGACCAAGGACGGTGACCTCCATGGTCCTCTTCTCTCCTGGGACTTCTGGGGACTTGAAGATAGAAGTGACCTGGCAGTCGGTGAAGACGTTGGGTCTGGCGCCGAGAGATTTGTGCATGGCTTTCGTGAGGACCTCGGAGCCACCTTCGATGCACCACCATTTGATCTCTTCCGAGGGCTGGGGGTTTCCAGATTCGTCGTAGCCAGCGGGGTAGTCGAATTCCAAAGAATCGATGATGCTCTGCGAAAGAAATCAATCATCAGTCTTTCTAAGAAAAAAAAAAGAAAAGAAAAAACCCACTTCAGTGAAAGCATCGTCAAATGCACCTGTTCCACTATCTCTGGTCTCCATCCATTGCACGACCTCGGGAGGGTACCTCATGATATCGAGGAAGTGCGCTCTCGTGGATCGAGAGTCATTCTGCATAAGGAGCTCCCATCCCAGTTTATAATCTCTGGCGAGAAGGAATTTGTATGGCTCGTAGGCCGCTCCAAGACAAGCATCGACACCGTGCAGTTCCTCCTTGTTAGGTTTGACGTATTTCTTCGAGATATATTCGTCAGGAACCTGCATAAATAGCGCCGTCAATCTCAAATACACGATTAAAAGACAGGAAAAATATTTACATCTCCTCCATTGCTTTCTCCGTCGAAGAAATGGTCTTCCCCGGGTTTAGAACTAATCTCGCCCAAAGTCTTCTTGATGTCTGTTCCCCTGATCAGCGTCTGAAAAAAAAAGCGAAAAGGCGATATGATCCTCACCATTATAAAGGAAAATATTATCATCCGTGCTCAAATGGAAAGGCAACAACTTCCCCCCGGGGCCGCCCTCCTTCGTGATCCCGAGTTCCTCAAACAACTCAAAGGTCCTCGAGTTCGCCGCGTTTTCCGGGAACCTCATCGCGCCCACATCAAAATAATTCTGCTTCGAATCGCGTTCGCCTGCCTGTTGCTTGAAATGGTACGTATAAACCCGCCCACCGAACCGCTCGCTGGCCTCGAGGACGACGTAGGGGATCCCGAGCTCCTTCAACATCATCGCGGTGCGCAGACCAGCGACACCGGCGCCGATGATAGCCACAGGTTCGGTGATGCCAGGCGCTTTTTGGGCAGGTGGACCGTTGGTGGGGAGTTCGTCAGGAAGACGAGATGGGAGGTCATCCGGAAACATAGGCTCGAGGCGCGGAGGTTCTTCTTCATAGACCTCGCCCGCGATACCAGAGTCCTTCGCAGGGGCAGCAGGAGGGGGGCTAACATGGCTAACGAGTTTGCTCCATTTGATGTTCTTGTTGACGCCCTTGTGAAATCCGAGAGATGGGTTTCGCTTAGAGATTCTCTCGAGCTCGAGCTCGACGATGTGTTCAGCGATCTTGCTGTGGAAAGACGGGGCCATGGTTGTGCTTTTTGGTTATGGAGCTGGAAACGTAGCCTTGATATCTACGCGTAGATATAGGACATAGTGTTAGTCTGCGTCCCTGACGAGTCCGGAGATGGCTCGAGGACGTTTCCCCGGTTCTTCCATTTGAAATGTCTATGATTGTCCAGTGTCCTAAGTGTCCGGAGTGCCTGAACCTGGGCCTGATTTCCGATCGGAAGCATCGTAAGCCCTGCTTTCCAATTAGGCGATTCGCAATACTAAAGTCCCGGACAGACGGCGTTCGAACCTGCTTTTCATATCTCTTCATCATCAGGCATTGTGACCCACCGAAGGACTTGAGGTATTCTCGTCTACAGGTCTCAGTGCAATCGATTGACACGCGTGACCAGTGAATCTATTCAAGAAGAAGAGGGGTGGACAGCGACAAAAAAAGCCTATGACAGCATGGAGTAATGGCTGACAACTGTACGCCAATCGTTCTTCCTCAAGTCAAGACGAGAGTTCACGAACATCCCCGTGCTGACCATAGGTTCGAGATTGAATGCAAGCGTCCACGTAAACCAACACATCACCCAGATATAACCGATCAATCGAATCCAAATTCGAGGGTTCCTATTGTTGTTATTGTTGTTGTTTTTCGTGTGGTTCGTTCTAGCTCCAGACGCCAATGATTTCGAAGTGTGAAGTCCATTCGTGATTGTTTTGGCTTCGGCAGGGCTGCCATTGGGTGTCATAGTGGTGCGCAGAAGACGTCGGGTGTTAGATTTGGGCGATGATGATAATCGAAGCCAATTAGAGATGAAGGCAACGGTCTTCTCGATTGTGATCCCGAACGCTTGAAGAGAAAAGAACTTCAACGCCCCCAAACCCAACTTGCCCAAGAGCATGTATTCTCCTCCCAAATGAATGACACCGACGACGAAGAACAGGATATAGAGCCATAAAAGCCATTTGGCGGTATCCAACACCTTGTTGTTGGTCTTGTGCGACAATGGGCGGAGGTGAAGGACCTTGGTCAAAATGAAGTCGGCGCAGCCTATGAGAGGCTGGGTTGATGCTCAGAATCAGTGAACACAAAAATCATGGGTCGTAACTCACTTTTCTTAACATCTGGTGCCATACGATTCTATTAAGCACCGAGTCAGTATTTCTCCAAAATAGTTGTTGAGAGGACTAATAGACAGACCTCCAAACATTTTGTATGCTCCAAGCATCGAGGAAAGACCCAAACAATTTAGGCCAACGTTCAGGTTGGGACAAGCCCAGACCAACCACGACCGCAGACAAAATGCAATGAAGCGCATTGATACGCGCTCTGCCAGAAAGTGCAAAACCAGCGGCCGCAAGGAATCGCCATATGAATGGAGCCTCTGAAAGAGTCCTTCCTGGCGTGGTCAAACCCAGATTCGACGAGTTGACCACAACGGCCATGGATTCGAGAGCAAACCCAAGGACTGCTGTCATGAGGCGATCCGCAACGAACTTCCACCGAGGCGTCCCCGCCGGAGGTCTTTTTGGCAGAAACCGTGGCTCATGCGCCCATCCTACCCCGCGATTGCTGGTGTATAGATTGAACGCCCACCGAACACGCTCTGAAAGGGGTCGGTCGGTGATTTTGCCTTGGTGGGCGGCGTTGCTTTCATGGTGATTTTTGAGAGAGTTCGGGTCGGTGAAGAACAGCGTGTCGAGCGCAACGAGGAATTGCATGAGTATGACGGACCCAATCGCCATATCTCCTACGAAGTCCCCGGTCGAGGTCTTCGTGATGAGGTGGTAAGATGACCACGAGAGAAATCCAACAAGGATCGTCTTCACGGCCGACCCATGCCCTGGAACACATCCCACCAGGACTCCCAATTGAAAGCATCCAAACAGGGCCCCACTGAATGGGATTTTGTCCCCGAGTTCGCGTTGATGAGCGTTCATCGGCTATGTTCTTGCAGTTGGTTGAAGAGGTCCAAGGTCTCTGAGGCTGGTGAGGATGGTCGTCGGGGCATTTTTTTTTGCTTTATGAAGTGGTTTGAGTGCGGGCGGGCAATACGGCATTCATGCTGCGATCAACTTCTTGGCCGTGATACCCTTCTCCACCCCCTCTCCGATAAGATGTATAGCGATCAAAACACGCTGTTTCTAGTGTAGGACGTTTGAAAAGGAGGCGAGTAGACGCGCATTGATATGTACTTGTAAATCGGAGGAAGCGGTTGAGTCGAGAGTCGATGGTGGTGATGGTGTTGGTACAAGAATAACCTCGGTCCAGACCCTAAATATTTTGGTCTGGAGAGCTTCGAACTACACATTTTATCAAAGTTAAATAAAACCACACGATAACACAACCCTACAAAAGTAAGGGTGAAAATATCGTAACAGTCAGAAATCCGAGTTATATTTTTACTGAAGGTATGGGGCTAATAAAACCCTCAAATCACACTGAGGACAAACGAAAACATCTGTATTGACCATAGGATCAACGTAGAAAGCGAGAGACCACGAGAACCATAGCACCACATATCCAAACCCAACACATCGTATCCAGAATGGTGCCCCAACTCGTTTCTTGAGCTTCGAATCTTCCTTGCCGTGTTCATCATGCTGACGACCACTGGCAGGCCGGATGCGACACAATAGGAACCCAGCGAGTTTCTCAAGAGTGATCCCAACAGCTTGCAGTAAAAAGAATGACATTGCCCCGTATGCCATTCTCCCGAGGAACATGTATTCTCCTGCCATGTGGATAACTCCGGAGATAAAGAAAGGGATGTATATCCATAGAAGTCTGTTGCCTATTTCCAAGATGTTATTCTTCTTGGTTGTATGCGATAGCGGAGGAAGACCGAGAATTCGGACTAAAATGAAATGAGTGGCTGATAAGAATTGCTGTTCGACACCAAAGAAACAGGTAAGATTCGAGGGATCGGATTGAAGCTCGATGTACTTGCCTTTCTCAACATTTGATGCCACACTTTCCTGTAAGAACGAAAATTTAATCAAACACTAGCTTTTCAGATACAAAAAGGTCAAACAAACCTCCAAATGTTCTGGATGTTCCACGCTTCGAAGGGTGATCCAAAAAGGTTCGGCCACCTTTCAGGTATAGACAGCCCAAATCCAACAGAGATGACTGACACAATGGCATGGACTGTGTTCATAATTGCAGTGGCGCCGAGCCCGAGGCCTATGACCGTCATGACGCGCCATATCCAATCTGATTCCGACAATTTGCGATTCGGTGTTGTCAATCCGGGATTCGACGCGTTGAGTACACAGGCAATGCAGCCAAACACGACACTAAGGACAATAGTCGCAAGACGGTCCAGGACGAATTGTCGTGTCGATGTTGTTGGGGAAGGTCGTGCAGGGAGATTCGAAGGCTCGTGTTCCCATCCTATTCCTCGCGTATTTGTGTACAGCTCGAACGTCCATCGAATGCGTTGCAAGAGTGGTTTTTCAGTGATTTTCCTCCCTGAGGGCGGTTCTTGTAGATTCTTCAGCCCATTAGGGTCCGTCAAATATATCCCGTCGAGGGCTATTAGAGCTTGCACACCGATGATAGACCCCACTGCAATATCTCCCAAAGGACTCCCTGTCGTCATTTCGTGAATGATGTAGAATCCTGTTCGCAGAAGGCATCCAAAGAGAAACGTCTGGCGGTTGGTGAAACGACGTGTCGTAGGGCTTGGTATTAGTGCTATAGAGAAGCATAACTCGTAAAACACGAGAAGGAGGGCCAAATGAAACCTGTCGCTGCTCTTGGTCATGCCGGATCTCCTCACAATCTGGCAAGGGAGAGGCTCCTAGGTCATTCAGTGGTGGTGGTTTGCCGCAAAATTTGTGACCTCAGTGATGACCCTGCGAACTCCTTGCGGAACAAAATGACTATATGGGTCAATCACTTATAAACTCAAGATGAGAGCGAGTCGAAAGTGGTTGCAAGCCTGTGTGAAAGAGGATCTACGTAAGACAATGAAGAGAGAGCGATACAAAGAGAAAAAAGCTCAAAAACTTACTCAATATTTCACCAGACTCGGATGCCAGCAACTGAGCAGACTAATTTCTAGCAATCACGAACCTCCCATCAATTCCGTCGGCATTCTTTTGGACCTTGGTCAAGATAATGAAATCCTTTTCAGCAAATAGAATAAGATTTAGGCAAAGCCATCATGGTTCTGGTATAAAGAGCGGTTGGCTGCTTGCGATTGCTGGTTGATCTTATCTAATCTTGTCACGTCCGTGTGACTGGCCCTCAATGAAAGCGGTGCGGATAAGGTGTTTCTTGCCAACCTTAAACTTCATTCAAAATCCACTAGCCTGAGGGTTTCTTGAAAGAACGAGTTGAGTCTCTTCTCTCCCCCTTTTTTCTTCGTCCTGGTATACTGATAATATAGTCTTTTATCAGTGGAGGACGCTTCGACAGGGTCAGATTCCGATTATTCAAGGTCAGTTGCATCGTTGTGCATCGAGGGATCCGGTATATGGAGCTGACGGATTGCCTTCCTGATTTTCTAGCACAGTACGCACATTCCATCGGTTCTTCGATTCACAAATGATAGCGAAATAACACAAAAAAACCCAGTGGATCTCATGGTTCCTCTCCTCAAAGGGCAACGAATACTTCTGCGAAGTCGACGAAGACTTCATTCTAGACCGTTTCAATCTTACGGGATTGAACAACGAGGTCGCCAACTATACTCAAGCTTTGGATCTCATAACCGACAACATAGGTATGTGAAAAAAATGCTACTATTACCCTTTCATCGGATTGGAGAATCTGAGATGGCCTTTAGATGATGATATCCAAGATGAACTTCGCGGATCACTCGATGTGCAAGCTCGCCTCCTCTACGGTCTCATCCACGCTCGATGGATCGTCACCGCTCGAGGACTGACCAAAATGGTACCCATCCATCCATCTTCCAAAAAGCACATTCAAAACCCAACTAACAACACTCCCTCAAAAAGCTCGATAAATACAAACGCGCCGATTTCGGACGTTGCCCTCGAGTGCTTTGCGCCTCCCAACCCCTCCTTCCCGTCGGATTGACCGATATCCCCTACGAAAAATCCGTCAAGCTCTACTGCGGTCGCTGCGAAGACCTCTACTCCCCCAAATCCTCGCGTCACGGTTCCATCGACGGTGCCTACTTCGGAACCACGTTCCCGCATCTCCTTTTCCTCGTCTACCCAACCCTCATCCCCGCGAAAGACGGCGACGTCCCGTCCACGACCGCCCCGGGCAAGGACACCAACTCGAACGATTCGAGGGCCAGACGGCGGTTGAGGGAGGAGCCGGAGGTGAGCGTCGCGCAGGAGGGTGGAGGGGAGAGCATCCGGACGGCCAGTGTCGCTCTCAAGGCGGAACGGTACCGCCCACGGATTTATGGGTTCCAGCTCTATGAGACCGCCAAGCTGCAACGATGGCAAGAGGCCATTCGTGACCGGTATGTTTGTTAAGATGATATTATCGATTGACCTACCCCCGCCTCCTGACTAACTGTTTTCACCAGACAAATCGCTCGCCTGGAGGCCCTGGAGGAAATGGCGGACAAGGCGCCATAATAGGGTTTTTTGACGTTCCGTTCCAGATACTATACTTGCTCTGGCCTACGACATACATACATTCCAACTTTTTTTTTTTTTCGGTTTTTATTATTTATTGATGTCCATTTCTCTCTCTCTCTCCTCTCCTCAAGGTCTTTTGTTTCATGAACCCATACTCTTTCACCAAAGAGTCGACGTTTCGTTTCACTCCATCCTGACGAGCCTAATACACGTAACACAACTCCATGTAACTAGATAACAAGACTCAAATGTTTATGTTTCTCTTCTCCTTCATGCACCGCACTGTCCAACACCAAATTTCAAAACGAACATACTTGTATAAAACATATGTAAATGCATTGAATTGATTGAGTGGTACAGACAAGAAAGATACATATCATGAGGGGGTTGTTTCGTGAATCAAGAATAAGAGCAAAAAAAAACCAAAAAGTAAGTAGGTGAGGAGAAGAAGAAAAATGGGATAAAGATCAAGCAACCAAAACAACCAAGAAGAAGAAGAATGAAGTCGTGGAAAGTGTCTGTCTATCATGGATATCATGTATGTACTATGGGCGATCAAAAGTTGACATCTACTACACCGAGTCTGCTAGTGGTCTCGAAAGCATTGGGGGAAGGGAAACGGAAGGAGGAAGGGTATCCATTGAACCGTGAGGCCTATGCCTCGTAGATGCCTTCACTCACGCTCTCCACATCCCAAAGAGCAGCTGCGTCCTCATCAAAAAAAAAAAAGGAAGTAAATCAATCAAATCACTCCGCCAACCCACCCGCCCACGGCGGCAGCGGCCCACCACTCATCGAAAACGAGAAAGACGTGTTCGAAGGGCTGATCGACCTCTCATGCTGCAACCCCCCACTCGCACCAGGGCCAGGCCTCGTCGTGTCGAACGAATTATCCAACACCGTCGGCGATCCCAACGAACCCGAACCAGATCCAGCTACGGATCCCGAACCGGAAGCCACCGGCCTGATAGTCTGCATCCGAGTCGTCGACTTGGAGGAGGACTTATCCGGACTCATGTGCGCAGAGGGCGGTGTGCCGATGATGGGTGCCAGAGGCGGTTCTTGGGGTACAAGCAACACTTGCGATCCGTGTCCCGAATGCGACTGTGAATGCGAGTTGGAATTGGAATTGGACGACGTCCTCAATTGATGACCACCATGCCCAAACGCAGACAGACTAGGCGAGAACCGATTCCTCTCATCCGACGAGATGCTCCCCGTGCGCAAGAGCGAATGCGCCGCCGCAGCGGAGGACACCCCACTACCTATGGACAAGGCGACAGAGTGCGCTGAAGGCCGAGAGGAGTTGGATCTGATGGACCCCATGTCATGTCGTGATGCAGCTGCCGAACCGGTAGACCTATTCGACGGGGTGAAGTGCGAGCGCATAGAGTGAAGGGATGCCTGTTCGGAAGAGATGGAGATTCCACCGTGGCCGTGCATGAACTAGATAGACAAAAAGGGAACAAAAATGAGTTTTGTTAGAATAAAAAAGGAAGGAAAGAAAGCAATGAAACTTGACATACCATTCCGAACGTTCCTCGCCTGCCAGAATCGCTACCAGAATGACCAGAAGAGATCGTCCTCCATCCTTGTTCCGCATCAGGAGGCGCTTCCTCGAGGATATCAATCGAGATCGGAGCCTGAGCCTGATGTTCATCACGTTCGAGACCACTCGAGAGTCCAACTCCAGCGGCGGCCATCGACAACGACGACGAAGGGACACCTCCATTCGCCGAGTCGGCCCAACCCACCACTTTGATCGTTTCCAAGCCAGGAGGCGGGAACGACGGTGATGTGCCGCTTCCAAAGCTATCGCGCATAGCAGGGTCTCTAGCCGAAGACGACGAAGAGATGTTGGCAAAGTGGTTGAGGGCAGCAGGGGCAGGCATGTCGAGAATGTCATCCGTAGTCGTGTTATTGAGATTGGAGGCATCTGGAGGGCCTGATGACGCAGGAGGAGGAGTTGAACTGGCCAGAGGACGATCGGTGTATGCAGGTGGGCTGGCAAGATAACTCTGTTCGGTGGGCATGGGTTCAGCCGGTGTGATAGCTCTGGGAGGAGGAACGGGTAGCGACGGTGTGCCAGGCAACGAAGATTGAGCGTCATGGTACAAAGTACCACCCGAGGCACCACTACGTCCACTAACTGTCGACGTGGGTCGAGTTCCATCAGCGCCGACACCTAACCCGCGAGCACGATTTCCAAAGCTGTCAACCGGTCGAACATTAGGACTGAGGAACGATCGTCCAGTTTCGATGTCCTTTTCAGAAAGTGGATCGACGACGTAGTTTGGTGTTGTTGACATTGAGCCTCTGGGCGAATCGTGGCCCTTGAACCAACTGAGACGTCCGAGGTTGCTCGCGAGACCACCAAGAGCTCCAAGGAACCCGGTGCTCGGCCCAGCAGTTGAAGAAGAATGTGAAGGAGTCGTTCGAGGACCTAAATCTTCAACTCTGACGCGACGGGCAGTGAGCAACGTTGCCGTTTCTTCGGGATCAGAAGGACCGAGGGAAGACTTGTTTGAAAGTTTGGAAGGTCGTGGAGGGATTTGAGGATCGTTGAACAGAGGAGAACTTGGGGCTGAGCCAACCAAACGGGGAGGGGCTGGAAGGTCCTGAGAGTACGCAAAAGCACCAGTATATTCCGGGTCCCCATACTGTTCATATTGGTCGGCATTGTCAGGAAGAACACTCTCGCGTCCAATTCGAGCCATTTCAGAGGGTGAGAGTCGCGTTCCCCCAGTTTCTTGATGTTCAGGCATACTGGGCAACATTCCAAGGCTAGGGCGATCAAGGAGTTCACCGAAACCTGACGCGTTGGAGTTTGTGGATCCAGATGAATGGCTACCTGCGGTCGGAACGGGCGGTGGTGGTATACGTGTGGCACTGTTGCGAGAAGCGGCTTGAGAAGGGACTTGGGTCATGACAGGAGCTTGAACATTTGCAGCGTAAGGGTGAGGTCCTGGACCACTGCTTCGTTGGAGGAACGGATCGGCTTCTTCGCCGCTATGGCGAGGGGAACCTTCACCTGGAGGACGCGAACCAGATGGGATGATATAATAGTCCTCGTCTATAGGTGTCTCTAGAGCAGTAAATTGACGCCTGTTCTTTCTGCCTTTCAAGCACAAAAAGAGGAAGAGGGCCAAAACAAAGAGGAAGATCAGGCCGAGGATGCTGGCCACAATGACTCCCACGAGTTGACCTCTCGAAAGGCCAGCTGCATGAATAGCGACGGGAGCATTGGAGGGAGTGGGGGAGGATGCGATTGAGGTAGAGGGTGAGGATGAGACGGAGGATGAAGGATTTGAGGATTCTGAAGATGAAGAAGAAGCAGTCGATGTAGATAATGATACAGATGAAGCAGACGATAAGATGGAGGAGGAGGAGGGTGTCGCAGAGGTTACAGAAGCGGAAATAGATGAAGATAAAGAGGAGGAGGTGTGTGTCGCTGAAGTCGTTAGAATAGTCGTAAGTGTTGTCGTGGGTGTCGCAGTTGTTGAAATAGAAGGTGGCGTTGTGGTTGTCGTCTCGGGAGCAGGAGAAGGTAGGGCAATTGAAGGTGGCTCAGTCGTTCCACCAAAAATATACAATGAACCCAACGGTATCTAAAGCCATCCTCAGTGACCATGAAAATGTTTGTTCCAAAAAAACGACTTACACTTGGTCCAAAGTAGGTCGGTGTAACATAGACTATGGTGGTTTCTGTGGCCACAGGATTTCCTGCTGCATCCGTGATGACTACCGCAGAGGGTGAAAGCCACGGGGGGAATTCTTGAGAGGGTTGAGACATGGCTCTATTTTTCCTAAGGTTTTATAAAAATCGTGTGCTGGAAAGAATAAATGTTAGTAGAGAGCGTGGGTGGCTTGGCAATTCTGGAAACGAATTGGGCTGTCAATATGGAATCCAAGAGAAACAACATATTATACGCACAAAGCCTTGAGTATTTGGTATTTTTGGGAAATATAGAGCGCTCGATATCCTTCGATATCGTGGAGGGGGATGGGGGGACGCGGAAGAGAGGAGGAGGAACATTCATCGCACGCAGTCGCGTCAAAAGTCGAACCAACATCACGTGACCCTCCCATTTTGGCTCCGTGCCTAGATTTTCTCCCCACAATAGGCCATTTTCTCCCTTTGTTAATCTCTGGGCTCCCGCTATATTTACCTTTGGCTGCAGTACTGGACCAGAGGGCGCTCGAATAAAGAAAAGATACAATCAACCCCATTGACATAAGAACCGGATTCCATCCGTCAAGTACAGGGAACTCCGGCGGCAGCCTTGTTCATTGCTCGTTCAAGAGACAAAGACACGATGAACATCCAAGAGAAGATCATGATCATCTCGAGCATACATGCCAGTGTAGGTTGCCTCATATAAATGGGCACAAAAGCCCATCCTTCGCAAAAAATTAATCATGACCAAATTTCACCCCAAAGCTTGCTCTTCCCGCAGAACCTTCTCAAAGGACTAATGTCCAATGAAGTCGAGTTGAGTGACCATGACAATTTCATTTCGAAAGATCACCGCCCTAAAAATTAAAATTGAATTAGTTATGCACCCTAAATTTCTCAATCCAACTCTCACGAGCCTCCCGACGTCCAAAAACAGAGTTCATAGTTATTCTCAAAGGTTGTCGATATATCGCTCACAAGTCTTGAAAATTGTTGAAATACCGAACTTATTTGAGTACGATAACGACTTCAATCCTGATTGACAGGGAATACATTGTCCCCCGGGCCCACAGCGGTAAGCCGTGTATGTTCACTGGCCCGGTGGAACCAACACACCTGATAAAGCTCAGATAGAATCTGTCAATTGTCAAGCGCTGAAAGCGAGGTGGGGATGGAAAACGTGGAGGAGCTATTAATAGACGGCGTCTATTCCGAGGTCAACTTCCAATTTCATCAACCGACGTCATGTTTGGAATTTGAAATAGAAACTCGAGAGTCGAAAAGAGATGCAAAAAGAATTATACAGTTACATTTATTGGAAGAGATGGTAGCAATGAAGAATGTGAAAAGAAAAAATCTCGAAAAATACATAAATACATGGCACATATATAGATTACAAAAGAGGGGAGATAGAGAGGGGAGGATTCGGGACGAATGAATTGGATTCATCATCCTAGCAACAGAAACAAATAGATAGCAACAACAGGAGGAGGAGGGAACACAGAGCAAACGAAAACATCATACATGAAAAGATGAAAGGAGACGAAAAGAAAAAAAAAAAGAGATCAAGCGTGTTCGGAAACAGGCAAACCGCCAGTCGGATGTTCCGGAGGAGAAAAGACTTCCTGGAATTTAGACGATGGGTCTTCCTCGGCGTGTGCTGGTGCATGTTCTTCGGTATGATGGTGTCCATTTTCTTGGTGCCCCCGGTCTTGTTCTCTGTCCCGTTCATGACCTCTATCCCTGTCGCGCTCACGATCTCTGTCCCTATCTCTGTCACGATCCCTGTCTCTTCTTTCCTTCTCTCGATCCCTATCCCTGTCCCTGTCCCTATCCCGCTCTCGATATTTATCCCTGTCATCAGGATAACCTCGTGAATCATACCCCCTCTTTGAAGACCTGTACTCATCCTCATACCGTCTTGACGACCCCCCATACCTATCGCGCGATGAGCGATAGCGGTCATCCTCCCTCGAGTAGTATTTATCGTAGTACGGGTCCCGCTGTCGCTCACGGTCTCTGTCTCTATCCCGATAACGTTCCTTTTCCTTCTCGCGTTCACGTTCACGCCGTCGCCTTTCCGAGTCGTCGGCCTGTGGGTACGGGACGTACGTGGGTGAGAAACCAGGGACTCCAGCCCCACCATGCTCGGGCGAAAGCGGCGTGTCTTCGTGCACCACACGGAGCGGGGGGTCGTTTCGAGAGGATTCGCCCCTTCGATAATCTTTATCATCTCGCCTGCTTCGTTCCCGGTCTCTGTCTCTGTCCCTGTCTCGGTCGCGATCCCTGTCTCTATCTCTGTCCCTGTCCCTATCGTCATATCTTCTGGAGCGGCTTTCGTAGTAGTCCTTGTCCCGTGTATCCGAGTATTTCCGTGAATGAGAAGACCGATACTCCTTATCGCGAGAACTGTAGTCTTTGTATGGGTCCGACCTTTCCCTATTTCTGTCGTCATAGCCCTAATATAATTATAAAGTATTTAGCATCACCAACGGTCTAGCAGAAAAGAAAAGGAGAAAAAAAAAAAGAAAACTAACATCGGAGGGATAGCGTCGTGAATCTGATCGCTTGTGATCGTCGCGATATGCATATTTCTCGTATTTCTCGTATTTAACATCGTCTCTTCGACCATCGTCTCTCCGATCCTCTTTGTCGTATTTGCGCGACCTATCCTGATCAGGCTGCCTCTAGAGACAAAAATATTTAGCAAGTTAAAATAGACGTCCTTCTATGCAACGGCACGCAACTCACCTGACTGGCCGACCTCGCCAATTCAGCCTCCTTCTCTCGCTGCTGTCTCGAACCCGAAGAATACTTGGTGCTTTCCTGCCTTGCCAAATCCACCGCTTGCTGTTGTTGTTCCCGTGGATCGCCCCCATGCCTCGTCGACGCTTTACGAGAGAGGTCGACGTTCCGGTCCTGTTTGATTTCATGATGGTTGAACGTTACTTTCGGCGAGGGTGGTTTTCGCGGGAGCGGGGGTGGGGACTCTGAGCGTGAGCGTGCGCGTTCGCGTTCTTGGGGTGCCTGCGGATGGGGTTGATGTGCGTTCGAAAAGGCCGCCTGCTGACGGTGTTTGAACTCCTCAACCATATGCTAGAAATGCATAAATAAAATGTCAGTTGAAACTTGAACAAGATAGAGAAATATAGCCCTTCGTACGTCAAGTTCATGGAAGAGAGTCCGTGCTCCCTGTTGGAAGGCCAAGATGTCATCCAGCGATTTCTTCGGAAGTTTTGATTTAGATGGGGCGTTCTTCGAGAGTCTACATTCAAGAGGTACTACCTTCAGTCATAGGTTCACACAAACATCGGTGAGATAGAATAGACGCCTCACTTTGCAGCTTCTTTCCTAAAGGTCTTCGCGTTGTCCCTCCCAATGAGATCAGAATACATTTCCAGCTTATCCTTCACTTGGTCCAAAAGCCGTTGCCCATCCTGCCATATCCCTTTCTTTTCGCCTAGACTATCAGACCCTCGTTGTTGGGGAGCATGGCCATGTTCAAATGGTATCGGTGCCGGGTCCTGCGAGTCCGGGGAGCTAGGAAACGCAGGCGGTGCTAGCTGAGATTTATTGGGTTTCCTGAGGAACGAAAGAAACGAGTCATTGAATAATTGTCGTTGGCCAAACTTCAAGGGCGGTGGTGGTGGTGTCATCCAGTGAAGAAACGTCGTCTAGACGCTATATTCCGTGATTATGGGCGGTTATGTGGTATAGAGAATTAATCTGGGGTATCGTCGTATCGTCGTCAGTCAGAAAGTGTTGGAAATCAGCAGAGTCAGGGCGGTGCGGCTGTCAGCGTCACCTCGTGGCCAGAACAATGTTGAGGCTTCAGAAATAAATACACGTAAATACACGAAAAATCGAATATTATCAAAGCACCATCGGAATCCGGGAAGGGAGGAGAATGGGGATACTGGAAGAGGAGGAGACGCCCATTTTAAATTTAATGAATCACAGGTGTCCTGCCCACTTAATTGAAGAAATTAAAAATACCAATGATGTAGAAATCTAGACCCTAAGATAAGATAAAGAATCAATCTCAATCCCGAATATATGGATTTATATTAGATCTGTACCTAAGATAAGATAAAGAATCAATCTACGGTACAGTAAGTAAGTGTCCGTGGTCTAGTGAATAAG
>JAHXRV010012368.1:0-62681 GCA_019904355.1 Psilocybe tampanensis | reverse complement strand
TTACTTTTCTCTACACTTACTCATCCTCTAAGGTACGTTCAACTCGATTCAAGAACTTATTAGGAGAACGTCACTTCAAATCTACATCTTCCCACGATCGGACTATCAGGTAAGATAAGATTTTCGTTCACTCTCCAACATCAAATTTGGACACGCAAGTCCTGTTCGCGCAGCTTGGAGACCACGATCGTTTGTGCAGCACTGGGTTACACCATAGTGAAAGAAGGGGTGTCGTGGGTTGCGCTTGAGGGCCTTCTCGGCAAGGAGAGCGGCGTCATTGGCACGATCTTTTAGAAGGAGCGACTTAATATCCAGGATATCAGCCATATCACAATCTCCACGAAGATTTCTTTGTCGAAGTGCTCGAGCACACATTGGAAGGGAATCCGTAAACTTTCGGAAAAGCCACATGGACGACGACGCCGTGCCTTCGCAGACCGAGATCTCGGAGATTGTACCATCGGCCTTGCCCATAGCTATTTGACCTTCAAAGACCCCAAACTCGGATGCGAGGATGCATTTCACCTGGGCTCTGCCTAGAGCACAGTAGTCCCCGGTCCGAACAAAGTCATAGATTGCCATCTGAAAGTCAGAAGCGGAATCATGAGCCGTTGTTATCTCGTGATGACAGTCATCTTCATACGACTCGTAAATCTCCGCCAATTGATCAGGGATGCCATTTTTGAAGATTTCGAAAAGGATCGCCTGATTTATCACATCCTCCCCGACCGCAAAATTTTGGACATGAGTGGAGATGAGGGTACCAAGGAATCTTCCACGGGTAGCCCTATCCCTACTACGCAATCCCGCAACCAAGAAACGAAGGGCCGGCGAGTAGGTCTTGAATTCATCGGGCGCGATCGTGGAGATGACAGAAAAAATATTGATCGCATTCCCGATGAAGATGCTGCGCTTTGGTGAAGCATAGTGCCTTTTCACTGCCTCTACAACGACCTCAAGGATAGGCACCACGTCAATGAACGCCTTGAGCTCTCGCAGAAAGGTCATATCTTTTGGCCTTGAGTCCTCTTCGAAAATTGATCCCAAGCTTATGTTGATAGCCGTAGTCCCAAAAAACGCCAGTTTGTAGTCGTCGAGTGAATTGCGGACAAAACTGGCAATGACATTTGATCTTTTGGCAATGGCTTGTCGAATCTTGGAACTACCGTGTTGGCAGAAGGCTGCTATGACCAGAGCGGCCAGCTGGCGAGTATGGTCGCTGTTGAATAGGGGAAAGACCAAATCCAAAACCCCTGTAAGACGGTTAGATAAATTTAGGGTATGTATAAAACTCTTGACAAGAAATGCCCACCTTTGTCAAAGAGCTTATCCCGCAACACGGAATCCTCAGACCAACGAAGGAACACCATGACGATCCCTCCCCTGACATAGTCAATCTGCGACGGAGATGCGGATCGATATATGTCCTCCATTCTCGAGTATATGTCGTCCAATTTGGCATGTATTCTTTTAAAATCATTCCGGTTTCTTGTCCCTACAGCATACAAAAGTGAGTCGTGACTTGAGGACCCAGCAAAAAGTGAAAACAACCCATGAGGACAATGGACATACCTGGAAGGTTCAGCTGAGGATACACATGTTCCATGACACCCTGCCAATTCTTCCAATGGTCGATCACAACATTGTCAGGGAAATCCCTTGCGCCAACTGTTGTGATTATGTCGAATTTATTTGCGCCTCTTCTTATTGCTCTGAACCTTGGGCGATGAGTACGTCTGCTGGGCATTGTAGGACAGAATTCTGAAAAGATATCATGAATGTGAGTACCCCGAGAAGTAAAGTTGGTACATAGACTCACCCAAGGTCTAACGATAGGGCCCAAACAGAATTTTTTTGTCGTTTCCATGGTGGAAGCAATAAGAAAGGCTTTGATGTGTCCTTAGGTTAGGTTTTGTAACTTGAGTTGACGTTCTTCACACTCTAGCAAATCTTCCTCGACCTCGAGTACTTACTGCCAAGTTGCTTTCAAGTACTAACATTCAGATCAAGGAATGTGTCTAGGCAAAAACCTGAGCGCTCATGACATTCTAATTTCTCTTCCAACTTGGGCCTCATCAATAATCTACGGCCCGAACAAGGGAAGCAAATGGAAGGACGTCTTGCTGTCTCTTGTGCCTTCTTTTCCTTTGACTTCGACCTATGTAAATAGCCGTTGGTCCAAGATCTATACTGAAACGGAATCGACGACAATGTGTAAGTGCGGTGTCTTTTTCGATATACCCAATCAAGAGCTCACCAATGCGCTCTCGTTCCCAGACGCAACGACCATCTAATTGCAGTCGGCACCATTGAGCGACCACGGTGCCAAACCTTCCTTCCAAGGCCTCGTCAAATCCCGGTGTCTGATGCTGTTCAGTGGAGGCATCGAATAGCGAGCCAACTCTTCTCTTCACCCATTCGCCATCACTCAATCACTGCTTGTGTCAGAGAGCGACGGACGTTGGGCCCATTGAAAATCCGGGAGTCTGAAACAGAAAATGGTAAGCTCGCGGGTCGCTAAAGTATTCTATACATGCTCACATTTTCTTCTGTAGCCTCCTCGCTGTAGCCTGAATGGTTATTACCATCAGCACCTCAGCCTCATCTCCACTCCTCTCCCCCCTTCTCACCCCCGTTCTGGGCTCATCACCGTCGACAACGACGACGCTAAGACGACGTGTAAGTGCAAGCTTCATAGTACAACTCGGATAACTCACGCATCTTGTTCGTTTCGACGCAGCATGACGCGACACGACGACCATAGTAGGTGGTGGCGTGTCTCCGAGCAGCTGCAGGGAGTAAAGGTGGTGAAGGCTGACCCGCGGGTCAAACGAGCAGGATAAGGATAGCGGTTAGCTCCAATTGTTCAGGGACTGTTATGGGTATACCCACTCACTGTGCTCCCCAGAACCAGTATCCGAATCTCCTGGTCATCTCGACGTCGGTTGTAGTTGGGCTGGGATGGTGAGTACCGTCGAACGGTTCTCCCCTCTCCGTTTGCCCATTGTGTGTGTCGTTTAGTGTCGGGCAGGATTTGGAAGGCTACAAATGACGGTAAGGTCAGTCATTGATCGAGAGGACGTTCAATGCACTTACATCATTCGCTGTAGCTTCCTCGTCAGCGGCGGCGGTCATTTCTGTCGCAATTTTGCAAGAATGCGAACCCAACCCTGAACGATTGCACACACCCTGGTTCTCTAGACGTGCTCAAAAACTGCTTGTCCTCGAGTCCACAATTTCGCTCGTTGAGGACGAGGCGGATGGATGGTGGGTGATGGAGAGAGCGGAGAGGGAGGTGCTGTTTCGAACGAAGAGGGAGGCCGTTGGGATGCTGAGAACCCTCAGATAGGTCTCTCCTCTCGCCTTGTGTGTCGAGCAGTATTGGGTGGGATTTAGAAGACTAGGAACGACGGTAAGACAAATCATAGATGATAAATGCACGAACTCACTCTATTTCTTGTAGCTTTTCGTCGTCGGGGGTGGAGGAATGCGAACTTGATCTGCTGGTGGTGCTTCTCCTTGGAGGCCTGGAACGTACGTTTACATGAAAGATCGACATTATAAACATTGTGCTCACCTTAACGTTAGGTGTCAGCTCAGCGTCGTGAGGGCCGTCGACGAACACCCTTTATGGCCAAGACATACGATTGCGACCGAATGGACGGACCCTTGGACAGTTCGAGTAAGTACACGTCCCCTTCACGATTTCAGAGCCACTGAAACTCACACACACCTGGAAGGTTCAGCTCAGGATACACATGTTCCATGACATCCTGCCAGTTGCTCCAATGGTCGATCTCAACATTGTCAGGAATGTCATTGGCGTCAACTGTTGTGACTAAGTCGAATTTGTTTGGGCCTTTTTTCATTGCTCTGAACTTCGGGCGATCACGAGTCCGCCTCGTAGGCATTACATCTGAAATGTTATCGTGAATATTAAGAGTACCCCAAGAAGTGTTTGTGGACGCACCCAATTTGTAATGGTTGAATAGAGTTGAAATAGAGCTTGAATAGAGTTGATTTGTCTTTTCCGTGGAAGTAGTGGAAGAGTTGGGTGCCAGGTGGAAGCAATATGGAAGAAATCCATTAGTTTGGTTGGGTTAGGTTTTCAGAACTTTTCGATTTTATTGATGGAAAATTCAAACTGACCTTGACCTTGGCTTTAACAACCTTCAACGACTCTTATTCAAGTCCTCGGTGTCTAGGATGCACAACCGAACAATCTTCTGTGTTTACAATGGTTCACGAAATGCCTGAACGTTGTTGGCCTCATCAATAATCCACGGCCCGAAAAAGGGAAGAAGAACGTTCCACTGGCTGTCTTGTGTCTTCTTCCCCTTCCAAACGCAAGTTCAACCCAGACAGCCTCGAAAAGCATGCCGGGACCTGGAAACCGCGGAAAATCCAAGTCAAAACCCAAATCATCCTCGACAACCGCTTCGTCGACAACCAAAGCAGATGTGGACCAAGTCTACATTACCGAAATAGACAATGCAGAAGGTTGGGACATTGTCGTTGGTATACTGTGCGGAATCTTTGAGCTTCCAGGTGAGGACCTGCGCTGCTCTTTTTCGTTTTCTTTACACGCGTTAACTTGCCCATAGATCTCACAACTCGAGCTGGCCTGAAAAAAGTCCATGCCAATTTCACTGCAATCTATGCTCGAATCAATGCCGTCTACCAGAAAAACACCGAGAACTACAAGGTCAGAGGCGGTATCGTTGGTATCTTTGCCAAAATGTCCGTGGATTCTCTGTTGCGAAACAAACTTTTCGAGAAAGGTTCGCTCTTCTTTTTTTTTTCTTTTTTGTTAGTCAAAGTACATAGCCCCTAAACACAAGCACGCAGGAATACTTGACATGATCATCCCCCTTTTAAACATCGACGACACACGCCATCTTGCCCTGCGGGCTCTTAGCACCATCACCCACCACGGCGGAGCGAAGATCCGCATCGAAATCGCAAAGCATGCCAATGTCATCGCGAAACTCATCCGCGACTTTCCCGACGACGACAAGGTTGCCGAGCTTGGAGTCGTCACTCTTGCTCATTCCATCTCCTCTGCTGTCGAAGGCGTCAAAAAACCTGCCGGCCCGGAAGCTCTCAAAGCCATCAACATGGTGGACGTCCTCAAGACCGTGTTGGAAGCGGTAAAACGCCCATACCAAAACCCTCGGTCGATCATCGACCATGCCATCGAATTGGTGGCCATTTCGAGCATGCATGCCGCGAGTTCTTTCAAAGAATACCCGCCTGCCATCAATTTCCTCGTCGCAGGCCTTCGCAGCAAAGACTGGGTCACCCGGTGCACCTGCCTTGGTGGACTCATCCGGCTTTATTATCTTGAAGCTGAAGACGATCAACGTGGCCTCGATCCCCAGAAACTCATTGCTGCTGTCCAACGTCGTCTTCCCGACCATCTAGTCGATCTTGAAATGGATTATGGCCACACTCGTTGTGATATCTTCGTGATCGTCAAGTCCGCCGGCGAATTCCAAAAGGCAATGATGTCCTGCGTCCAAACCCACGACCTGCGTACCCTCGGGATCAAGGAGGCTGAACTGATCCTCCAAACCGAGTTCGCGATCTCGGAGGGAATGTTCGAAGTCGAGGATCCTGTTACCCGACGTCGTTCCTCTGACAGCTGTGGTCTGCCGTTCAAAATGTGGTCGGACTCGCTTCCCATGTGTGCCAAGGAGATCCGGAGGACGAAACAACACGCGTACGATCTCGACATTGCGGACATCCTCGACATCAAATATCTCATCATGAAGCAAAAAGTCCCTGATGCGGTGAAGCTCGCGAAGAAGGCTCTCGAGCGAAACCCGGAGCACTCGTATTTCTATTATGCGATCACGCTTTGCGCAGACCCTGTCCAGGGCTTACGTGCCGCGAAAAAGGGCCTCAAGTCCCAAATCCTGTCGCCCTTTGTGAAATGGCAGTTGACCCAACGTGCGGTGCAGCATGCGGGGGATATGGGTTTGAGGATCTTACAGGACATGCCGGAGGCTGGCGAGCAAAAGTGGGAGGAAGGGATCGCTTTTCTGATGAGCGCCCTTGAGGATGCTAGGGCCTTTTTGGACGGTGCCCCGCCCGACAATCGACACATGAAGAATGTTGGATATTGGTTTGTGTTATTGACGATGCTCATCAAAGAAGACCTGAGTCCTGATTTGCGAGAACTGAACGTGAGTGTCTCTCCTTGAATATGATCCTGACTTCTAAGTTCTTACACTATTTTTCCCTCTTCCAGTACAACCTCCGGAAATTGAAAGCCGCGGACGACTTCAGCACCTTCATCGGGGTCCCCCCTCCCAAAACAAACCTTCGTCTCGCCCAACAAGCCGCAATTAAGCACTTTCCCGCCGCTCTCAAAGAATTCTCTCGGGTTTACGATGAATTTGACAAAGCCAAAGGACCGAAAGGAAGTGCCGTTCCACGCCAGGACAGGCTCGAGGATGATCTTGCGACCTGGCTGGTGGACATGAAGCTCGACGACGGGACAGTGGTGGATATCAGGCCGACATGCCCTGCCAGTATTGGCGGTGTGCAAGTCAATTTCGAGAACGTCACACTGTATCGCTGTTCGTGGTGTGGCAATCCATCTGCGTCGCTCAGGAAATGTATGTATATTTCTGTTGTCGTGCGTTTTCTCAACGACTAATCCGCGTGCTCACAGGTAGTGGATGTGCCCAGACAAGGTGAGAATAGTATCATGCTATGGGGCTTTCATTCATCGACAGTTTTGCTCATGTTCAACTGATTTTGATAGGTACTGCGATTCCGCATGTCAGAAATCACACTGGTCCCAACACAAAAAGTCGTGCAAAAACTAATAGCCTTGAACCAACACGCCGCCCCAGCCTTCCTCCTTCTGTAAGATATTGTAAATCAACTTGTATTCTTGAAAGCGTTGTCCACCAAGTATATGTATATCATCGTCATTCCGCTTTTAGTTGTAATCCCAGTCAAAACCAACTTGAAATTGGAATTCTTTTCGCTTTGCTCGCCATATGCCACCTGTTCTTCTTTTTCCTTTTTTTTTAAACAACGGTGGGAGGGATTGGGAGGCCTCGGTATCTGTATCTTACTGAAGTTGAAATTTGAAATTTCAATTTGATCCTTGAAGCTAGACCAGCTTCACTTCGACAACACTTCGACTCTTTGTCCAGTCTCACACTTTCGTTTCTTGCGCTGCAGTTTTCTTGATGCAGCGTCGAACCCGCTCCAGGGTCAGTCCAACGGCGTCAAGGGGCACCGATGGAGTAACGGTCAATGGACAAAAGGTGGTTCATGTTGAAGTGGACAACGCGGGGGAGTGGGAGGCTGTTATGTCTCTTGTGTATCTAGACCTGAAGATTCCGTGTACGTCCTTAGTTTTCTCTCTCTCATTGATGAAAATGCTAAATTTGCCTGTGCGTCGTTACAGCGATACTTAGTCGAAGTGGTTTAAAAAAAATACACGCCGACTTCGATGCTATCTACTCCAAAATCAAAGAAAAGTACCAAGCTTCTATACGGAACGATCGCATAAAGGGTGCAATTAGCATGATATTGATTCAAATGTCAATGGATTCAGTCTTGCGAGATAAACTGTTTGAAAAGGGTGGGCATCGGTATTGCTCTCTGCCAAAATAATTTTTAAACACACCCTTTCAGGCGCAATGGATCTTATTCTTCCTCTTCTCAATAGCGAACATACTCGTCAGCTGGGGGCTCAAGGTTTGTCAGCTCTTAGCCAGCACGGCAGCCTCAAGGTTCGACATGCCATTGCCAAAAAGTCCAACCTTCTAGCCAAACTCATGCAAGACTCGGCCGATGATTACAAGTTGGCATTTTTCGGGGTCACAACCATCGCCAGATGTTTAAAATGTGTTTTGATGGAAGGACAACGCCCTGGGACAAAATTGGAGGTATTAATTCATGACACTGTTGATCTTGTGCCAATCCTCGAGGCGGTCTTACAATCGGTGAAAATTCACTTTTCCCGGTCAACGACCATCATTGATGACCTCGTCGAACTCTTTTCCTTGATCACCATATTTTCACCAGGTGACTTCCAGGAATGTCCTCAGGCGATTCGCTTCTTGGTCGCCGGGCTTCGAAGTAAGGATTGGAGCACTCGGGGGAATTGTCTTGGCGGCCTGGCGAGGCTTTGGCTCAACAAGGCAGACCCAAAGGCAGAAATCATAGACCCCAAAGCCCTGTTCGACGCCTTTAAACACCAACATCACTTTCCACCCCATCTCGCAGAAACCCTCTATCGATATGGGTTTTCAAGATGCGAGTTGCCAATCGCAGTGAAGTGTGGTCTTGACTATTCGACCGCTATCAACGATTTTTGCCGGAACAAGGATCTTTGCCTCTTGGGGATGAAAGAAGTGGAGTTCATCCTTTCGAGCGAGCACTCTATCCTAGAAGGGAGGAACCCGTTTCCAGAATCCGAGGGTTCTCGTGTTGGGGACCCCGCAGACGTAAAGACACAATGGGTCTACGAAAGCTACACAAAATCACTCCTTTTATGCGCACAAGCACTTCGGACAAGGAATCAGCCTAGAGACGAGGACATGGCTGATATCTTGGCTCTGAAATCACTCCTTATTTTCTCGCAAACTCAACAAGCCGTTAAACTCGCGCAGAACAGCGTCAAACGCAACCCAGATCAGGCCTTTTTTTATTATGTTTTATCGCAAACATTCAATTTTGACCAGGCTCTGGAAGCAGCGAAGAAAGGACTCAAGTGTTCCAACGTCACGCCATCCTTGAAATGGCTATTGTTGGAACGAGCAGTGTGCAGCGCTGTATTCGTAGCAACAACCTTATTCCAACGAAGCCAGCTTGTGGGAGGGACCGAATGGAAAGAGGCCGTCGCCATCTTGACATCCGCGTATGAGGACGCCAAAATGTTCATACACACGGCCCCGCCTGACAGCCGCCTCATGAAGGCAGTTGGATACTGGATGGTTTTACTAGCAACGACCTTGGAAAAAAATCTCAGTCAAGACTTGCGAGAGCTGGACGTGTGTTTTTTTATTTTTTTATTTCTTGGTATGCAATGGTTGAAAAGCATCCCATTTGCTTAGGTTGTTTTGAAGAAGATCGCTGTTTCTGAGGAATTTTGGCAGTTGATCCAGGTCCCGCCCCCCAAAACCTCTGTTTATTGGGCCCATAAATTTGTTCTTGACCATTTCAAGGCCGCGCAGCTAGAGTTCTCTGCTGTCTTCGAGGTCCTGGATAAATCCAAGCCGATGGAAAGCTTATCACCCGATGAAGACGAACTGGACAATCGCCTCATCGCTTGGCTTGAGGGTCTTAATCGGCCTTGTCTTGCAGAGGAATCTCATGGCCCCGTCGTGGATAAAAGAGAATACCGCCTAGAGGCCGGAAATGCGCTCAATGTCTTGATGTATCGCTGTTCGTGGTGCAGCAACCCATCTGCTGGGCTCAGAAAGTGTTCGTTTTCTCTTATGTATTGGTCGCATGGACAGCGCATTACTGATCTACTGCTCATAGGCAATGGTTGCGGTAACGTCCAGTATGCTCATCTTCTTGTCATGTCCATGCTCTTCTGTGCTCATTCTGCGTTCAGATATTGCGGTAGGGATTGCCAAAGATCGCATTGGCCCAACCATAAGCAGCAGTGCAAACGCTGAGTTGCCGGAAGTCAGCCATACGTTATCAAAGGAAACAACAACAAAATGTGTCGATTTCGAAAAAAAATATGAAACGGTTATGAACCAGTATCATAAAGCCGAGCCATATCATTTAATACATCCCTTCTACGATAATCCAATATCGAAAGGTCCATCCCCGATTTTCTGGCCTGTGAAAGACACAAGAAAGTTTTCTCGTCCATCACCACATTGGCGTTGAAGGACAGCCAAATAGAGACGCTTGGAAGGGGCCTCCTGACAGGTGTTGCGCTGGGTGGCACGCTGTCTGCCTGGATTTCTTGGGCGTGCTGTGTGAATAGGCGACCAAACAACGCCCATGACGACTTTGGAAGGGACGGTATTGTTAATAAGAATGTTTTAAGACGTGGAAGGATAGTCGGGTCAGCAAGGAATTGAGTGAGGGTTTTGATGAAACTGTCTGTTGCATCAGGAGCTGTAGGACGCAGGGTATCGATGTGAAGGCTGAGGGAGTTCAGCCCAGAAAGTCTTTGGAAAGGGGGAAGTGTAGAAAGATCCATGGGATCAACATAGCATCGAAGAATAAAGTCGTTCAGCGAGGGACGAGAACGGTGCATAAATTCGTATATGTCAGAATACTCGTCGAAATTGCTGGCGGTATAATCGAGGCATAGTAAGGATGGGAGGGTCAGATGACCAATTATCTCGCAGCTTGTTTGGAGACAGATTAGAGAGCGATTGATGATGGGGCTGAGAGTGATTGGGAAATGCCCCTGGTTGACGTTATCTGTGTCTCCCGCGATGCAATGGGTTAGGTTTTGAGCATGGCGGATAATATGGAGAATCTCGCCAAAATCGGCGACTTCTAGCTGAAGAAACACAAGGCGGTCCCATTCGAAAGGTATCTGCATTCCAGAAATATTGAAGGATACAAACCTGCGCGGACGAAGAGGATGTTGCAATGTAATTGGAGTCCAGTCGTCGACGTCGTGAACATAATTATAAGGTAGATAAAAGGAGCTGATCGGAGGCGCTTCTTCGAGGTTGCTCAGGAGCAGATGACGGAAGGATCCTGGTATGCGCAGTGCAATGTCATTCCATCGGACTGCAAGCGATCTGAGTGCCGAAAAGAGAGCTCTGAATTTGTCCGGCGTCTGTATTGATTCAGAATTTCGTGGTTTCATGAAAACGGTGATGTCGAGTGGCTGATGACTTGATCGAGCTGCCCATGCATTGGTCATTTCCAGTTGCCCGTCTGAGGGTTTGAGGAGGTTAATGGTTAAATTGGTCCAGAGCTGGGGTGTTGTCAAAGTGATATCCCTCCACCTCTTGCAAACAGCGCCAACAAGAAGAGGTGGCGACTGGCGGGGTTGATTGTATTGAGCCTGAGGAACAATGATATCAAGATATTCTTCGACTTTGGGGGCGAATATGACTTCGTGAACGAAGCCGAATATTATGGCGAGGATTTCAACTGGCACATTTTGAATGATGTTCTCTTGCAAGGCATTCGTCAGGAGGCCCTGTTGCACTTTGGATATGTTGGAAGGGCTACTGGTCATGTCGTCGTCGATTCCTGCTAGGTTTTCGCAAGAGTTGCCGCCATAACTTCCCTCAGCCTCAGATCCAGTCCCAAAAAGCCCCTTCTCAGTCTGTGGGTTACCCTCCATCTCGGTTTATTCAAATGGTTCTCCAAATTCTTCAAGATAGAGAGTTCCAGGGCTGCTGAATGCTAAGTGGACAAAGTTCGGGTAATATTTACAGCGATGAGGGAGAGGCGAAGAATAACGAAAATAAAGAAATGTGCTGGAGCGTACAAAAGAGTATTGAAAGTTGTCACTGTGACCCAAGTCTGTGTGACACAGATTACTTTGTGCCGAATATTGTCCGACCTATTTACCTTTTCTCCTGACCGCGAACGTTAAACGCCTGAACCCAACCTGAGGCCTGAGGCCTGAACGTTAACACTTTGAAGCAAGGGTGAAGCGATCCTGAAGTCAACCTGAAGTACCTTTACTTCGTCAGTACCATGCAAAACAGTGCAGGCAGCAAAAAATAATACAATTAAACATTTCAACTGGTGCGCCTTGGATCAGTACACCTCAATGTGTTATGTTCTCAAATTGACAAGTTCAAAATAGTTTACCTCCGTTACGATGCCTAAAAGACGTCACAATCGCCCCAGGGTCGGTCCAATGGCGGCACCGGGCGCCAATTCACCTGATGATACCACATTCACCGGAATGGGCATGCACACTATCGAGGTCGATGACGCAAGGGACTGGGAGACGACCATGACTGCTGTGTGTGATGTAATGAATATTCCAGGTATGTTGAACGTCCTGTCGGTCTGGTGTCCAAACTGAGTCTTAGATATACGACAGCTATTATGAAGCGCAACGAACTGAAAAAGATTCACGCCGACTTTGACGCCATGTACTCGAGGATACAAACCATGTATCTAACCTGTCCTGAGTCCACCAGGGACCACGTTAGGGGTGGTATTGTCCTGCTTTTGAGCAAAATGTTCATGGATATAGTCTTGCGCAAGAAGCTTTTTGAAAAAGGTCTGTCAATCTTAATAAGAAGATGGTCTTCCTTTCTCAATCCTTCCTCTTAGGCGTCTTGGATCTGATCCTCCCTCTTTTGAAGAGTCAGCATACTCGTCAACTGGCTCTCTTCGCTTTGTCGGCCCTTTGTGGGCATGATGGTCTTCAAGTTCGACTCGCCGTCTTCAAGCATTCCAATCATATCGTTGGATCGATCCGTGACTCACTGGACGACTTTAAAGCGACACTATTTGGAACCGCGTCTGTCCTAATTTGCCAGAAAACTGTGTTTGACGAATACATCAAAGCTGGGATGCGACCAGAGCCGGTGATCCAGATGGTGCGGGAGTCCATGGACATCACTCTTTTTCTCGAGACGACCTTGGAATCACTTAAACGGAACTACAACCACCCGATATTCATGAGCGACGGCGCAGTTGACATCATCTCCTTTAACTGCATGATTGCTTCTGAGGAGATCAAAGCTCATCCTTCATCCATTCGTTTTTTGGTCGCCGGGCTTCGTAGCAAGAAATGGGTCACTCGCGGGAAATGCCTCGCTGGACTCCTATGGCTTTACCTGAAGGACGCACAGTTAGATCAGGACATAGTGGAACCAGCTTTCATGGTCGATGCTTTCGAAAATGGTCACCCACCTCGCTTCACCCAGCTATATGACTCCTATCACCGGGAAGCCCAGAGTGAGCTGGTCAATGGATATAACCTCTCTGTGGAGTTTACAAACACTGTCACCGAGGAGTTCCCCAAAACCTTCGATCTCTGTCTGCTGGGTATGAAGCAAGCCGAGTTGATTCTCAAGTCGGAGCATTCAGTGACGGAGGGTTACCTCTCATATACACCCATAAATCCGGACGCCCCTCCGCCTGGCAGGTGCCTGAGTCCGATACAGGGGATGTTTGTGAAGTTTACCGATTCACTTCCCGTCTGCGCTCAAGCGCTGCGCCAGAGGAACTCACCTGGAGACCACGATTTGGCCGACATCTTGGACATAAAATACCGACTGCTCAAACTAAAAAGCGAAGACGCTGTCAGCATCGGGAGGAAGGCCCTCAGACGCAGCCCAGACCAGGCCTATTTTTATTACGCCGTAGCTCAGTCCCAGAGAAACTACTATCATGGGCTTTGCGCCGCTAAGAGGGGGCTCGATTGCCCGAATCTGACGCCGTCGTTAAAGTGGCTTTTATTGGAACGAGCAATACATCATGGCGGGATGGTTGGGGCCGCTATTTTTCAGAAAAGTCCTATGGCTGGAGATAGTGAATGGAAAGAAGGGATTGCGATCTTAACAAATGCCTACGCGGATGCAAAGACGTTTGTGAAGACTGCCCCACCCGATAGCCGGGTCATGAGGCAAGTGGGATGCTGGTTGGTCTTGCTGACCATGATGATGGAAGAAAACATCAGCCGAGACTTGCGAGAACTCAAGGTCAGTCCTTTTTTTTCTTTCTGATCATCGTTGGTGTCCCTTTTTTTTCTAATGCTTCTTGTTCATCTTCTTCAGGAAGCTTTGGAGATGATCAACGTCTCAGAGAAATTCTCAGACATTATCAACAATCATTGGGCATCGAGACACACACGTGTTTATTCCGCGCACAAATCCGTTGTCGAACATTTCGAAGCGGCTCAGGCAGAGTTCTCCAATGTTTTCGAGGCAGACAGCGCGAAGGCCGTGATCGACATTTCCACACCCAACGAGAATGAGTTGCATAATGCCTTCGTTCGGTGGTCCGGGCGTATCGACTTGGGAGACCAGACAGGTCACAGTGTCGGACAAGAAATTTTTACAGCACCGATGGATAATAGGCGTGTAGAGTATCACCTCGAAGCAGGAAGGTGCAATATCTCGATGTCCCTCTGTTCGTGGTGCAATAATCCCTCTGCCGCTCTTAGAAAGTGTATGTTCCTTACACCCTTCGCTTTTATGTTTTCTGTGATTGATCTTTCCCCCTGCCAGGCAATGGTTGTGAAAATGTTCGGTACGTTCATCTTCTTTTTTGTTTTATCTCTTCTTCTTTTGTTTGTGTTAAATCTTTCGCGATGTTTACTGTTCTCTTCCTTAGATATTGCGATACGGATTGTCAAAAATCTCATTGGCCGCAGCATAAACAGTGGTGCAAGCGTTGAGTCGGTGGATATCACCCCGGGGTCGCCTGCGCCATGTTCAAATATTTAAAGCATATAAATTGATTATATTAGTGTACACTTATCTTACACTTAAATATACTAGGCGAACGTTGTAGTAATCAAAGACAAATCGAAGCCATGTCATACAACTTTGGATTCCATGGACCCCAAGACCCAATATAAAAGGTCGGAAGTACAGAGAATCACATCCGGATGCCACGAACTAGGGTGCTATGGTTCAAAGCAAAAGGATCACTCCAGACTTGCCTGATATGTTTACTCCCTTTCCCGATTTCCTAGCGGCCTTGAGAAGTAAAATGGTATCGTCGTTCATCTTCAGTTTGTCAGACGATCGTAGGGCGATGTTGATATATGAAAGCGGTCGAGTGAGGGCTGTGTTGCCTCCGGGTTGCGAGCCTTTGGCATGAGAAGGGTCCAGGAAGAGGCAACTGAGCAATGCCCATGATGACGCGGACAGATCGGGGACGGTGAATGAGAATCCTTGCAGTCGCGGAAGAATTGGATCGGGAGAGGGGTCGATGAGAGTGTGGAGAAAGTCATTGATCATGCAAGCGCTTGGCGTCGCCCAGAAACTATTGATAACGGAAAGGTGGGTGATCTCCGGAAGTCTTTCAAGAGGGGGGAGACTGTCCCAGTCAAATAGTATACATTCCAAAGAGAAATGCTCTAGTGGGGGAGAAGAACGTTCGATGAATCGTAGGATGTTGTCGAATTTATCGTAGTTGTCCTCATCATCCCAATCTATTTCATAATCAAGGTGTTGCAAGGATGGAAGGGTTAAATGACCAAGAATGCAGCATCTTGTCTGCAGGTAAACCAGAGAATGGTTGACGACGAGATTGGTTGGCACTGGAAAAGATTCGCTCTGCAAGGAATCCCTTTGTCCGGCGATGCAATGAGTCAGGTTTGGAGCATGGCGAATGATTTGGAGGATTTCCCCATCAACGGCAACCTGTATTTCTAGGAACACAAGACGTTCCCATTCGAAAGGTATGTCTTCGATTGAAATGCTATAGGATACGAGGTGTGTGGGGTGGAGGGGATATGGAAGGTTTACTTTTGGTCCAAGTTGATGACCCCACAAACAGGGAATGAACAACGACCCGATAGATGGAGCTTGTTCGAGATCGTCAAAAAGTTCAAAATGGAGGTACTCTGGCAGATCAAACGCCACGTCGTTTCATCGGGCTGTATGCAGTCTGAGCGCCGAAAAAACGTCTTCAAAACTATCTATGACTTCGTCCAGAAACTCTGTACGTGTTTTGTTGAAAATCGTGAGGTCGAGAGGATGGGCCCTTGACCGATTCGCCCATTCGTCGACCATCATAAGCTGACCTTCTGGGGATTTGCTCAGGTCAATGATGATGTCCGTCCAGAGGCGGGGTGTCGTCAAAGTGATATCCCGCCATCGTTTGCAAACAGCGCCGACAAGAAGTGGTGGTGATTGCGAGGGCTGTTCGTAGCGGGGATGGGGAAGATGTACACCACTTGGGGAATGCGTATTAAATTTGTAGTCGAAGATGGCTTCGTTGACGCGAAGAAATATGGTGGAAAGGATTTCGATTGGAACACGGTGAATGTCTTGAAAAGGTTTCGATAAAATATCTTCGTCAGAGCTTTGGCCGTCATTACTCTCGCTCCGAGGTTTCCGATTGACTCGTCAAAAGAGCGTCATCCAAATCTTCCTGCGGATTGTTTGCCATATCTCCAGAGTAGTTTCCGATAGTATTATGGTTCACCTTTTTCTTGGTAGACAATTGACAACTAAAATGTGACCAAGGGATTTTGTCAGGGATCAAATTTATCGTCAGAAAATCAGGATGTTCAGGCTTACATTCGCAGATAGTTTTGTCAATCAATATTGCTGGCCTTATTGGCCGATTGAGCGAGAAAAAGACTAGCAGAGCAATTATAGAGTCTATTCTACGCGTGAAACAGCAGCTAGAACGCGTACTAATGTAACGGTGCGGACAAGAATAATTAACAACTTCAGAATCACGACAAGGACTCGGAGCACTGAACATTCGCGCATGTGATCGAAATAACGGTCAGTCACGGTCAAATTTGTGAGAAGAGTGACACATTGTGACACGCATCCCTTGAACTTTGCCACTCCCTGCCACTCCCTTGCTCCTATTATAGTTAGTAGAAGTTATGGAAAACAAAGAAAAGAAAGTTTATACTTACTGGGAACCCCGGCAGGTACTTCATAACTTTCTGGATACCACTCTTTACTCATGAAATGGCAGATCTCGGACAGAAATTAACCCAAAGCAGTCATGCACAAACCTTGTACAGGGCCACCTAGACCTGTCTAGGATTTTTACAACAATAAGAAAAGTATGACTGTGGAACTCCTGGTTCAGGTAAAGGGAAAGGGAATCTGAAACGCTTCTACACATCCGCAGGCGTACTCGGGTATACAAATCAGGGTTGCTGACAGACATCAAGGCAATACAGTGGCGATGCGGGAAACATTCTGTGACTTGAGCATACCTCGCTATCTTCCTTCTTCTCCACGAACTCTGGATGATTCTACCTCAAGAAAATATGGAATCCGCCAACGGTGACAACGCTGAGCAGGTGCCTCCACCACCCCCGTCCTATTTAGCAGAGAGCGAGGAACAACGAAACGTCAACCCACTATCCAAAACACCCGTTCCCCCACCCAGCAACGGCGGAGGGTCAGCTATCATCGGTTCTTATTCCAACCAAGGGAACTCAGGCTCAGGATCACCACGACCGCCAGACTTTCAGTTCATCTCGCGTTCGTCTGCCTATGCTGTCGAACGCGGCATCCCGGATGCGTTTAACCGGATGCCTCCAGCGCACTTCTCTTATGCCAGCTTTGACCCCATGTTCCTCATCGGTCTTGGGAAGTCTTTGGACAAGGGATTCCCGTCTACAGCTCCCCCATCCAACGCGCGACCCCATCCATTTGCGGACCATGATGTCACTGAACAAGAATGGCTGGGGTGTGTTTTCTTCATTGGCATCGGACATTCTGGCACAGTTTGAATTAACGGGCGGAATAGATTCATAGAAGCGATACGTACGGCTGCGAGCCTCACGGAGAAGGATATCCAACGTTCGCACCTGCCTATCATCTCCATTGTGCCTATCGTCAGTACGTTTGCAGCCATTTTTCCTTGTTAGACCGCTCTTTAATGCTGGTGATTTCCTAGACATATTATCCGAGGTAGGCGTGCAGAAGATCATGAAGAGCAGGAAAAGTCCCAAAGTCGCGAAAATGTTGAACCAATGGAATCATGTTCGTCCCGTTTCCCTATTTGTCTTCTTTCTTTCTTTAACTCTGATGCTTTTTATTCTCGATAATAGCATTTCTTCGGTCCACGGAAAATGAGGGTCATACTCATGAAAGGAAAAGAAAGGATGAACGGTTTCAACGAAGGACAACTGACTCAATGGCCCCATGTGACCCCTCCAGCACCAGACGATAACGTGTACAGACTATTCGTCGTCCCCATCGTCGAGCACTGAACACACCGTACATTTCTTCTTCGCCTTTCTGGTTTTCTGAATTAATTCTTGTTTCTTCTGTAATGTATTGGATGCCATGATGTAATTTTCCGCGTATACCGTATAATCCAAAATGCTTAAATACCCCTCTGGTCAATAGCACGAGAACAATGGAGCAGGTCATGGGCGTCCGACCGTTGCCACCGCAGCGCTAGTGATGATAGTGGTTTGACGATGGCTCTCAATAAAAATAGATAGCATCAGCGACGAACACACTATGTACGTACATGCAATCATGGATCGGATCGCATTGAGTCAGTCATCGACAGAAAAAGAAACCCGATCACGTTCAAAAAGATCGATGCCAGCAGGATTTGAACCTGCGCCTCCAGAGGAGAACAGATAACAACGCTTGAATGCATTCGAATCTGTCGCCGTAACCACTTGGCTATAGCACCTGTGTGTTCGGCCTTGGCCACAAACATTCATATTCACGTCTTCCCAAAACTGATTCCCTGTCTTCTCCGAATCTTTTTCTTTGCTTTTTCTCTGAGCGCTAAACGTCTAAACTCTGAATCTCAAATTTATGGCCCATCGTATGGGACGAGCCTAGCCTTGGACTATATGTAGCCTGCCCCCAAATGTTATGGAGGATGACCACCCCAGACGGCCAGACCTATCTCCAATTCGGTGGCCGACTTGTCTCCAACTCGAGTCGTCGACACATATCAGTGGCTGACTTGAACTCGACGCATATCAGCGGCTGACATGAAAACTTGACATATAAATTGCCCTAGTCGTCGGGAGATAGACTTATCTTCCAACTCCCTTTCCAACTTTCCATGTACGTTGCCTTAGCCTATTCAAGTTACCCGTCGGCGTCCAGTTTCCATGTACGTCCAAGTCTTGAGACTAATCCATTCTCAATTCTCGAAATGACCCTCTTGCTAACGTCTAGTTCTACCATAGATGGTCCACACTCTCGATGATGCAGCTACTGGCGGGGCAATCTGTGTCACCCTGGATGTTTCTTTGGGGTTCCACAGATCCGACAACATCATTCGCCTCCCACGTGTCTTTAAAGCTTTGTCCACCTGCCGGGAGGCCCTTCAGGACTATTATGCTCACATCACAACCACACCTTTATCTTCATCCATGTTTCCGAACCCAATACCCATCGATCCTTCAGTGACATCGCCCGACTTGACCTACAGGCAATATTTTACAAGAGGAGGTCAACCCAGCTCGGCTCTGATGGACTTGGGAAATGTCACCACTGCAATGTACCTTGCCGACCTTACAATCCAGGGTCAAGTCCAGGAGGTGATCGACAAGTTCACAACGCGGTACAACGAACAAGCACACCGCCTTCTCGCGGAAGCTAACCTTGCCCCGACCCTACACTTTTGTGGGCGGCCGCAATCACGAGCACTCAGTCGTCAACCGTCGACCAGTCGACCAGTTATGGCTTCTGCTGGAAGAAATTCATAGATCCTACTACTGTTCGCCGCAGCAGCTTGAAGATCATGTGGTCGAGAACAGCTGTCGAGCTGCAGAGAAACGGCGTCCGGTACGACTTCGACGGAGAGATGGAAGGTTGATGGCTGTTCCAGCTCCAACCCAACACGGGTACTTGAAGGTGTGCACATCACGATTCACCATTGATTTACCATCTCAATCGAAGTCTGACGCGGACGCTTCAAGTAATGGGCGGGACACGCGCGGTCATGGCTGACGTCTAGGTCCTCAAGGGCGGAGGCAGGGAAGATGTGAAGGCTGCTCTTGAGATCCGAGATGGCCCACACACGGGAGTTCGGGGGAGGGTTTATTTAATATTGGTTTAATATTGTCCTTGTACGCCGTCGTTGGCGAACATACCGTTTGTTGGTTCCCGCGAAATTACTCGAAATTAACTTGCGTCTTGCTTGACTCTGCTCTTTCATTTGTTGGGGATGTACCGAAAGGGATAGGTCGCGCTTTAGCCTTCAGCTTCGGCTTCGGCGCTTCAGTGGGAAGAAGGTGAACAGGCTTGGTGGAACCAGGATCCGTGGAAGTTTGAAGAGCAGAGGTGGCTCAGAAGCGATTTCTAATTCAAATCGTCCGAATGTCACGGTGAATCGAAATTTGTGAACTGTGTGTTGACTCGACAATCGCTACTTTAGTAATTAGATATATCGAGCTCTGCTTGCATCTTTTCGTCAAAAAGAACAGCGAGGGCATTCGTAACAGCCAAAGTCGCCATCTCTTTCCGCGTCTCAAAAGTAGCACTCCCGATATGGGGAAGAATCGCACACCTATGCAGCAGGAAAGTATTCATCAATGAACATTTTGAACAACCGCACGACTTTGGAGTTGTTTATAACGCACCTAGGCTCCTTCACCAGCGGGTGGTCAGCAGGGATGTTCGGTTCGCCTTTGACTACATCAAGTCCTGCACCCCAGATCCATCCTTCTCTCAACGCCTTTGCTAACGCGTCCGAATCGACGAGTGTACCGCGACTCGTGTTGACCAACACGCTGGTTTTTTTCATCCCGCGCAAGAAATTCTCATCGACGAGGTTCTGAGTGGCTTCACCGCCCGGAGCCAACACGAAGACCACATCGCTCTCTTGTGCGAGGGTAGCGAGATCGACACGTTTGATCGAGCGGAGATTATGTTTTGCGGCGAGCTGGGCGTCGCGTGTGGGTTGGGGCGAGGATGTTGAGGATGTGGTGTAGATGCAGTCAGTGAAGCCGAAGGGGACGAGACGGGCGAGGGTGGCTTGGGCGATACGGCCGAAGCCGATGAATCCTACTGTTCGGGATGGGGAAGAAGCGGACGTGCTGAGTTGTCGGCCGCAGAAGAGGAAGGGGCCCCAGTTGAAGTCGGGCCACTGAAGGGAGGTGTACCGTTGAGGTGAAGTACTGGGTATCTGGAAGTGTGATGTACATACCTTTCCGTCGTTGACGATCGTCATTGTTTCGCGAGCGTTCCGGCCAGCCATCAAGGCAAGCATCACTGATATATCGGCGACTGAGATACACTCATATTAAGAATTTTAGTATATTAAAGAGGGATGAAAGGAAAACTAACCTGCATCCGTGAGAACGTCAGGGGTATAACCAACTTTAATTTTGCGTCTCGCGAGCTCCTTGAGATCGAGATGATCTAGAAAGAGAAGGTGAGAAATCCGACAAACTGACGAATGAAAGTAAAAATCCATACCGTACCCTACAGACATTGTGGATACGACACGGAGCTGCGGTCCAGCTGCGTCCAAGAGGGTTGAATCAACCTGACAATGCTCTCCTGTCAAAGTGGTCCTAATCGTGAATCGGAAACATAAAACACAGACCTTGTCGGTCATAAGGACGATAAGAGCCAACGCTCCCGAAACGCTTTCCAAAAGCCATTCCCTATTGCACGGTTTATGTTCATCTGACCAAAGTACGAGCTGGATTCAAGTTTGCACGTATATCGGTATGATTATCCTTGAGCTTGAGAATTGGCTGAAAAGTTCCCTCACGTCGATGTCTTCGCGCTTGAGGAGGGGCATGATCTCGGGACCCAGGTCCCTTGTCAGCACTACTTTGGGACGATATGTTGGGTGTTGAGCAGAAGTCATGGTCAGCGTTAATGTTATGGTTGGTACTGGGAGATGGTAGTTCAACTTCAAGATTCAAGAAGAAAAGCTTTTGGCAAGGGGCAGTTCTTCGGGCCGAGATGGCTACCGGTCCGGAATCCCCCATCTTCTACCTTTGACATTAGTTGTCGTATTGAAGGTGCATTGGACGACCTTTTCTTGTAGAGGTGGTGTGTCTTACCAAAGGGACAGACTCTTTCATCAGGAGGCTGGGAAATACAAAGAAATTGGGATAGACTTGAGTGGGTACGCTCAGGTGATTGAGGATATGATGACGTTCATCAATCTGGAAAACGATGTATTATTGTAAGTCACTTGATTCACCCAGGTTTACAAAAATCGCGTTACCGAGAATGTTTATAGCTTTTATATTAAAGGGGAGGTTGTCGGGGAGCACAACAATTGTGTCCATAGTCGGGCGCGTGTTTGTAGAAAGGTCTTTTCATTACCATGTGAAGCGCTATCGGTTGCAACTGTGCCTCATCGATGTATATGATCAGATATCAATGGAAATAGTCGCTCGATGCACGATGAACAAAAGATGAGCGTGCTTCAGAATAGTAAGAGGACGCGGTCAACAAAGACGCGTTACGGGATTAAATTAGAAAACGCGTTCATGTGACCCGACGCGTCTGTGTTATTTGTTTCCGTATTTGTTCTGCACGTGATGTTGGATACACCTTCTGTGCTTCTGTTGTTCAGCGGACCCTACCTCGCTCACCACCATCACCTACTTGTCCAAATCCACTTCATCCCAGAGCAACCCCCCACACGGCGAGGTCATATGTCTTCAAATATTCCTGTAAGTCTTTCCCATCGAATTTCAGCCTTTCGCGACGGCGAACCTGACCACCACCACCCATCGATCTCCTCAGACACGTCGTGTAACACGCACAACCAGGGCTGCCGCCGTGAAAGAGAACGAAAATGCGAATGCTCGCCCTTCGCGAATTTCGACGCGCACCAAGCCTTTGGGCTCGACTTCCACCACCGCGGGGCTCACGGGTGCCACAGGCGGCGTCACCCGAGCCACTGCCGCCTCGAGGGCTAAGACATCCGTGGCAACTGATTCCAAGGTCGACATACATGCTGGAAAGAGAAAACGCGAAGCACTAGGCGAAGTCGCGGCCGTAGGAAATAATAAACCCTCTGGCGTTGCAGCCAAAGGAAAGGAAAAGGAAACCTTCGATGGAGTGATAATCAAGGGTAAGGGCGTCGCGACGAGACAACCCCTTCGTACGGTGGCGAGCACTCGTCAGGAGTCTCAAGTTGTTGTCCATAAAGAAACGACGACTCAAGCCAAGAGAGAACACGACGTCATCGCTCATGCCGATGACAATGCCATGGTCGTCGACCAGCACCCCAACCAGGTGGCGCTCCCCAAACTAGCGGTTCGCAGGTCGACTGTCATCAAGGAATCACAAATCACAAAAAGTCGCGCTGAAGGCCACCGTCGAACTTCGCTACGGTCTTCACGCCATGTCCAGGAAGAGTATCTCGAAGAGGAACCAGTCCACAAGAAACGACGGACGTCATCGATCCCACCCGAAGAGGACCCCGAAGTAATTGAAGAAGTTCAGGCCCAGACAGAAGAAGAATTGCGACATGCTCGTCTCACCGCAGAGATGGAAGCCTTTGCTGAAGAACCCGAGGCAGACCCTGAAGATTCGGCATGGGAAGACCTCGACGCAGATGACATCGACGACCCTCTCATGGTCAGCGAATACGTTCAAGATATCTTCAAGTACCTCAAGGAAGTCGAGGTTTGTCTTTATACTTCTCTTTCTTTCCTCTAAGCAATTCTGATTTTCTACGAATAAAGCTAACGACCATGCCCAATCCGAATTACATGGAGAATCAGAAAGAGCTTGCATGGAAAATGCGAGGCATCCTTACGGATTGGCTAATCCAAGTGCATGTCCGCTTCCGTCTGTTGCCCGAGACACTCTTCCTTTGTGTGAACATCATCGACCGATTCCTCTCCGCCCGTGTCGTTTCGCTGGCGAAACTTCAGCTGGTGGGCGTCACCTGCATGTTTATCGCCGCCAAATTCGAGGAGGTAGTCTCCCCCTCGGTCTCGCATTTCTTGATGTGTGCAGACTCGTCGTACACCGAGTCTGAAATTCTTCAAGCCGAACGTTATGTTTTGAAGATTTTGGACTGGAATTTGTCCTACCCCAACCCTGTGCATTATCTGAGAAGGATCAGCAAGGCGGATGATTACAACGTGAAAGTGAGGACGCTTGGAAAATATCTCCTCGAAATTGGTGTTGTTGAGTGGAGGTTGATTGCTGCCCCACCATCGCTCATGGCTGCCGCGGCCATCTGGCTCGCCCGATTGGCGTTGGGGATGGAACAATGGGTAATTGCCATTCTCATTTGAGTATTTTTCGTGTATGGTGCTGAAAAGAATACCTTTAGACGCCAAACCTTGCCCACTACTCGTCGTATCGAGAGAGCGCCATCATCCCTACTGCCAATTTGATGTTGAACTACATCCTCAAGCCCCTTCGCCATGATTCATTCCACAAGAAATACGCTGGCAAGCGGTATTACAAGGTTCGTTAGATATATGCATTTTTTTTTGTTGACGACATTTTTTCTTATTCATGGCTGGGTTTCTTCTTCTAGTCAAGTGTATATATGAGGAACTGGGCGATGGACCGATGGGAAGAAGGCACACAGGTCGACCTCGCCGCGGAACTGTATGCACTCAAGGCAGAGATCAAGATACAACGGGAAACAGAAGAAGCCACGAAACAGGATTCGGAAGACGACGTTGACGATTATACAGCGTTGGCCGATGCGCGGTGAACGTGAACGCCCCTCTTCTCCTCTCCTCTCCTCCCAGCATCGTCACAATCTCCCATCCCCTTCCTTGAAATACCACTCACTCGCTCACCTGTCCGGCTTTTTGGGCTTTCCTTTCCTCCGAGTCATCAACTCTTCTACCCACACAAACAATTTCACTTGGGCACCCACTCACTCACTTGTATATGGAAAATATCTTGTTTGTTCAGGAGAACTGTACCAAGGACCTTGTCTTTTTTTTCATACCCCACACCAGCACACGCAATCATCATCATTCATATCACATCTTGTCAATGTTATAACAGCCCACACCACACCATACTATCCATCCATTATCCAACCCCTGACCAATTGTTCCAACGTCCTTAGACCCTCTCCCCCTTTTTATCCTCCGTCGACGAGAAGCCAAGGTTCCTTACAACTGTACCTATCCCCAAGTTCCGTCGCTTACGTTCTTTGCACATCCCGGTCCCAATTGTAGCTTTCGCATCTCTCTTTTTCTTTTTCTTTCTTTTTCTTTTTGATTATTATCCTGTTTTCTTTTTTCTCTTCTCCAAAGCTTTCGTGCCGACATGGTTATGGGAATGTGTGGTCCAGGGCTTCTGTCTTCTGGTATACGCCAAACCCTCACCTTCACCATTGTTATCGTTGTTGTTGTCGCCGTCGTCATGCTGTTTCTTTTACCTTTCGCCTTTGTTTTCTGTTTTCCTTCCTCCTCCTCACATTCCGCCACCCCTTGTCCATTTTGTTGTCGTTGACTTTGATTTGTTGTCAGTCGTTACATACCTCGTCAATGTCCTTGCTCCCTTCTCCTCCTCATACGCATTGCCCCCCCCCCACCTCCTACCCCTCTATCCCTTTATTCCCATCCCCTCCCACATTTCCTTCACACCGCCCGCTTTACACTCAAAAACATCTCGATTCTATTCACTCGCGTTTATCGTGTTTTTCTTTTCTTTCTTTCTTTCTCTTTTTTTTTTTCCTTTTCTTTTTTTTTCACTTTTCCACTTTTCTCTATTCCTTTATTTTTCTTCTACTTCCATTCCTACGGGCATTTGCGAATTCTTTACTTTTCTTCTCCAAGTACTTTGGGACTGACCCTTGCGCAAAGAACTAATACATACAGTACGTACAGTACATGTACGGGAACTTGTATGCGACGTTGAGCGACTATTTGGCGTTTTGTTTTTTTTGGCTACTTGGCATCATGATCAATTCTACGTTTTATCCTTGGGAATTTAGATTTAGATTCTATGGCAAGATGAAAGTAGTTTGTTGGACTTGTGTCGATGGTCGAACATGTACATCGTTCGAGTTAGGGCTTGTATATTATTATTTATTGAAATCCTATGCATAGATGCAATATCGATGCGATTGAAAGTGAAGCATAGTTAGGATGTTGGAGAGCACGATGGGATGAGTGTATTTTCCACTTGTTCTACATTAGTGAGTAAAATAAAAAAAAGAGACGCAGTCAGGATATCATAAATGATAACCAACAAGGGGTATGGTATTGGATTAAAAACTAAACCACCAGCTCCCCTTCGACACTCGCCGGGTCCAGAGCGATTTGTTCCAAGACGGTGTCGTAGCGATCGCGATTCGTGTTTTTGAGGTAACGGAGGAGTTTGGCTCGTTGGTGGATGAGCTTGGCGAGGCCGCGTCGGTTGCCGACGTCGCGTTTGGCGCTGGTGAGATGGGACCAGAGGTTTCGGATTTTGTAGGTTAGGAGAGCGACTGGAAGGGAAGGGGTGTTTGTGAGTGAGGTGCTTTTTTGGTGGAACAGAAAAGAAAAAGAAGGAAGAAAAAGAAGGAAAAAGGAAGAAAACAAGATCGAAGAAAGGAAAAAAAAGCCAGTGTTATGAAAAAACAGCCACCACGCACCTTGCACTTCCGTGCGTCCTGTATCGAATGGATTTTCAGGTGTAGAGAAAGCCTTGATGATCCTCCGTCTGTTCTCAAACGCAATCCCCTTCGCATTCGCGTTCCTCAGATCGAGCACCTTCGCAAACATGGTCGCCTTGCCCAACTCCGTCTGCCGCGCCTGCTCGAACTTCTCCATCGGGGAGGCGATACGCACGGCGACCGTGTCCTGCGCGGTGTTGCTCGCCTCCTTGATGCTGTCGTTGCTCACCTGCATCTGCGCGGTGGCCAACGGCAGGTCGCTGAACAGCATCTTCTTCTCCGCGGGCGAGTCCACGCCGAACCCGAGCTGCTTGGGAACGCGCAGCGCGCCGACCTCGACCGTCATGGCCTCCGTCGAGCTCTCCTCTGACGGTGTGTTGTTCAACGCTTCTTGGTCGACGAGCACGCGAGAGAGGAGGCATTCTCCCCATTTTTGACGCTCTTCGGAGGGCCGTGTGCCGAGCACGACGCTCAGCTTGTCGACCTCGGCGTCTTTGAGACGTTGTTCGGTTTTGGCGATGTTGATTTTTTTGGTGCGCAGACCCTTTTTTTTGCTGGCTTGGGAATGGAGGATGGAGGATGTGTGGAGGAAGGCGGTGGTGGTGGTGGTTTGGGAGGTCGACGCCGACGCCGACGCGACGGCTCGTGAACCTACACAGGAAGCATTAAATCGTTTGTTAGATAAATATTATATGCAATAGGTCCTTTACGCACCACTTGATATGCAAGCCCTGAACATGTTGCTCCTCCTCCGACTGTAGAATATGGACAACCCTCGACTTCAAGAATCAAAGTTCGGAATGACTGCCCGGAAGAAATTGTGGGTAGTCACATGACCTGACTATTGACCAGAAATTCAAATTGACTTTTGACTTGTTCACAGAAGAAATATTGGGGGACAGAACAGAATTGAACATTAATGTTGACACATGCACCGTGACGTTGAAGACTAAAGACAAAAAAAAAGGTATGATGATAACAAAAAAAGGAAAAATGACAACGAGAGGGGTTCATGTTATGTATTACACTAATTTCAAAACAACCTTCTACATACGACGATTAATGACTACAGCTCCATCTTATCCTCCTTTTCCCAACCAGGGTTCTTTTGCAGGACAACGAAACCTTCGAGAACGGGTGAGAACGGGATGTATTCTTCCGTCGCCAGTTCCGCTCGTTCTGTTGTCCCCAAGCGGACGGGCGATTGGTGTGTCTGGAATCCAGAGATCGTTCGTGGTTTGCCAGCTTGACCGACGACGTCGATTGCCTGAGATGGAGAAGATGGTGAGTGAAATGTTGGAGAAAAAATGTTGGAGAAACGGGAGGGAGAGAAAAGGAAGAAAGCTTTACCTGACCAACTCGGACGGTTACTGGTTTGTTCTCCAATGACTCGTCGAGGGTGATTAAGAATCGAGGATACATAGCAGGAGTGAGGAGGAACAGCATCCAATGATACTTATCAAGCACGACTAACAAAGGCAAAAAAAAAATCAATCCATGATCAGATAAAACAAGACTTATAAACAAAAACATCACATACAGGCTTTAGCATCCGTAAACGCCGTCAAAGTGGCCAACAAGCCCGCAATGGCGGGGCGACTCATGATACTCCGGTCAGAGAAGAACGGGTTGAGGCCAATCGTGCCTTTGCCCATATGCACCAACCCTTGAGCGACCCGGACCATGAACAGCGAGTCCGGTTCCTTCTGGTAATAACCCGCGAGCTGTCGGAGCATCTGCGCGAGACGGGCGTTGTTCGTTCCGGCTCCGACGAGTCCCATGGCGAAGATGGCGTTGATGGCGACGGAGAGGTCATTGTCGTGGCTGTATTTCGAGAGGGTATCGAGGATGGGTAGTTGAGGATTTGAGGCGCTTACGAGGCCGATGGCGAGAGGGACGGCTTTTCGGATGACAGGATCGCCGTAGTGCATCTGCAAAAAAAAAAAAGATTACATCACATTGAACTTTTTTTAAAAAATAAACAAAATGGGACGAACCAGGTGATTGAATTGGCGAAGAGACATCTCCGCTCCAATGTCCTCACCCATGGCGATGAGGGCAATAGCGAGGACAGCGAATGCCTGGAACGTATCATCTTTTTTACCGTCATCCTTCTTCCCTCCATCTGCCTCATCGTGCTTATGCTCGTCGCAATGATGCAGCATCGATTGGATCTTCAAGACATTTCCAGTTCCAGCGAAAGAACAAGCCTCGACCAAAATCTGAGCGGTTTTGGAAATGGGATGATCGATGGCTTTTAGTGTTTCGATCGTCGCGTCTGAAGCATCCTGTTGACCTATTGGATTTTGTTAATGTCGGTACTGTTGGATAAGAACGTGGAAAAATGAAAACGAACCAATATACAGGAGACCCAACCCCAGGACCATGAACTTGGCCCATTTCTCGTCGAGGGACTTATCTGAACGCTCCGACTTTTCCATTAGTGTCTGTAGGATCGTTTCCGAGATATCTCCGTGTTTGCTGCCCACAAACACGAATCCGAGGGCCAGAGCGGCGAGACTTGAGATTTCCATCGAGAGGTTGTCGTCTGCAACGTGCGGTAGGAGCAATGAAAGCACATCCTCGCGATGTGAGCCAGCGTAAGCGAGTGCGAGACCCATGAACGCGCTGGTTTTCAGTGAGACGGATTTGTTCTCGGTGTAGTCGGAAAGCAGGTTCAACGCGAAGTCGGCTTCTGTGCGAACACCAGTGTTGAGCATGCCCGTCGCGAACAGTGCTCCAGCCTATGACGTCAAAGATAAGCAAAGAAAAGAAAGTCGTCGTACAGGACATTTGATAGCTCACTTTGATATGTTCCTCAGCGGAATAGGTATATTTATCAATATGACTGAGACCGACATCGGTATCCCACAATAAACTCAGACCAAGAGATGCAGCGGCACTCATCATGCCTAGTCGCTGTGTTCAGAACATAGAAACAACATCATAATGAAATCAAGAAACGAACCGTGATCTTTGTTTTTGTAGATCCAACTGTTACCCTCGTCAGCCATGACCATCAATTTGTCGTTTCCGAAGCCCGCGTTCACGAAGGCATTGACGAAGGTGCCAGCCAAGTTTCCACGGGCAGAATCGATGTTGGAAGACATTCCCGTTCCTTTTTCATGCGAGTTAGTGAGTATTTGAGGGCAAAGAAACCAACCCACGAACTTGTGTTCTCAAGATGTGATTTATACACATCTTCCAGACTCTTGGCATCTTCAACACCGACTTCTTTGCCGAAAGCTCGGAAATGTGTGCTGAGTTTGGTATTGTATAAACAATCCAGGAGATCCGCCTCGAATATGTCTTCGGTATTCTCTTCTTCTTCGTCGTCTGTTGTCGGAGGATGAAGCCACTCGATGGGAATCTGGGCTCGGGCGATGAGAAAAGCGAGTTGTCGTTTCATTAGCCTTGGTAATTTGTCAATTTGGAAATCTTTGATTTCTGATACTAGGTTGACTTACGGATTAGCTGGTGCGTTGAAATCTTCTCGGACGAGTTCTGGGTCGCCAAGTCGGATGGCAAGGGAAAGGGCTTCTGGGAATTTACGGTGTTTAACATAAATGGAGTGTGCTGTCTTTATGAAAAGATGGTCGTCTGGTGGTGGTAGGAGGTTGACACATCTATGAGTCGAACCGTTAGCTCAGAGATCTTGAAAGTATCTTGTGGGGCCCACCGAATCATATACTGGCAAACGCGTCCATACGTGTTGTCGTCAACGATATCCGTGATTTCATCGATAATTTCCATTTCTTCCAGGAGATCCACAGCATCTGGCTCCGCATTGTGTTGCAGAAGAAATACAGCACATTGTTTCGCCAAATTGCGAAGGTCCTCGATTGATCCGGGCAATTTCTCCTCCTTGGGGGCTTCGCTGGGTGGCTCGAGATCCTCGTGTTCTCTGATCGAAAACTCCTCCCCAAGTTCTGCGGCGAGGTGACGAACATATTCGTGGCCCCATGTGCCGGGATCTGCGAGAGGGGAATTGAAAGGACGTTGTGCAGCAGACAGAAGTCGGTAGCGGAGGGTTCCTCGGGGTTGGGTGTCGGAATATGTCATGGCAAGTACGGACAGAATATCTGCGAAAAGACTCTACAGAAATATAAGCTACTTGCTGATGAGAAGAATAGATAGTGGTACACCGACCTTGTCTTGGGAAGCAGGCCATGTCTCGTAAAGTACTTGGAGATCGGGGTAGTGAGGTCGTAGAAATTTGAGTGGCTTCGGTACAGATGTCATAGAGGACGTCGCTGTCCTGATCAACGTCCTCAAACTCTCGAGAGCGGGTCCGTACAGTTCAGTTTTCGGTTCCTAGATCTCTGGGTCAGCACGAGAAATAATGAATGTCCAGACAAAATATTTCGAATACCTTTAATCTTTCTACTAGCATTTCTAGCTGTTCCTTTAACTGTTGATCCTCTTCCGACTGTAGAATTGTTCAGACCGTATGGAAATGTACAGTGATATAAGTTAACGTACCAACTCTTCGCCCTCCTCTTTCCCATCGTTCACCTTGGACAGACCCTCAAAATTCGGCTTGTCGCTCTCTGGTTTCTCCTTCTTCTCTGGGTCGTCAGAATGGACTTTGATAGTGAAATCTTGGGGTTTCGACATGGCGGTGAAAGATAATAAGTGGGTCCCCGACTGAGTCTGTAGAACGCGACGCGCGTCCAGGACATTTCCAGAAATAGGTGCTTGTCAAACCCCTTCAATGCAAACAGTGAGAACCAAGACGGCTGCGACGCTCAAGGTTCAACGTACGTTCAAATTCAATAATGTCGAATCCTAACTTATGTCTTTTTGCCGTTATCCTTCAGATATATGGGGGGTGAAACTAGATTCAATTATTTCCATGCACTGGAAGTTCAATTCGCATGGATCGATCCACGTTAACTCAAAAGATTAACCTGTAAACATGCTCAAGTTAGAATCTTCGTTTCGGACACTGTTCTGCGATTGTTTAGGGCTGAATCTCACTGCAAGCTCTCAAGTCTCGTGGGTCACCTCGATGACCGCCAAGTAAGTTTTTTCCTTCATGATGTGTTCCCTTCCCTACAGCTAAGATTTCCAATGCAGATTCGCAAACGTCTCCTGCTCAACGGCCCCTTGGCCTTTGCGATTCATGTTGATGCGACCCAACCAAAGAGGTCCAACCTCCTCCGATGACTACAGAAAGCAAACGTTGCTAGTGCTCTGAGGTCATGCCGATCTCCAACAACCACCAAGTAAATATCGAAACCGCCACTCTCGAAATTTGGTCAAGTCCAAGCGAACGGCGGTCTATGTGCTTTTATTGTCTTCACGGTTCGACAACACATCCACTCCCAGAGTTTCTCGCAAACCTGTGACCACCTGTCCGACACACTTTGGTGGAACGCCCACAAAAACCCCTCGTCAAAATTAGCCACATTGTCGATTTCTTTATCTAAAGAGCCACGCCGATGTGTGGTCCCAAATCAAGATCCACTGGCCCACAGCCAACACCTCGCCACAACCCCCTCCATAAACCTCGTCTATCACGTCAAATACAACTTGCTTTCCGCACAATTCACAACGTCGAGAACGGATTTGGCGTGGGCTTCTCGGCTTCTTTCCAGTTGATTGACATACGGCCTTCGCACTTTGCTACATAGTTCAAGTAGACCCTCGATTTCAATGATGAGAGCCTGATTCTTGCCATTCGATCTAAGAATGCTATATTCTGTGTACTGGGTATATAGGTGCAGTCTTCGAATCCTTCCGTGGACCATAAATATTAAAATAGCTGACCAGCCAGACTGGGTCGACTGTATCGTTATCGCACGTTTAGGCCAGCCCCATGACTGTTTCTTTTTTCTCAGCTGCAAGTAATTTCGGAGTTTCAATCCATGAGGTTGCTGGTCGTGTCGAAAGGCCCTTTCCCTTTCTTCACCTTGCCCGACTCCGTTCGCGCTGCCGTTGACTTTCCATACCCCCCTGATCGAACAATCACCTCGCCACCACTCTCGTCTCTGTGACACATCTCTGATGGATTCGGTACAAAGGGAATTCAACCTTCCACGATTTCGCGCTTTGATCATCGGTCGACCGAACGCTGGGAAGACGACTATCTTGAGACGCATCGCCCAAGCTGCAGATGGCAGGGTGAGTACGGTCTTCACTTATCGATGATCCTGGATCACAAATCGCTTCGTCTTACTGTAGGTTGACCCGACCGCGGGAGTGCGTGTTTGTCCCTCGATTTAATAGTCTTCCCTGTTGACAGTCATTCAGCGCGGCATCCATAATATCAACGACGAGCTGGTTTTCGACAGCAACCCGCGCTTTGTATTCCACGATTCACCAGGAATCGAAGCGGGGACTGCCAACGAAATCGATATCATTCGGACCTTCATTTCCAACCGAGCGAACGCAAGGACGTTGAACGAAAAACTTCACGCCATCTGGTTAAGCCCCTTTTTGCATCCGTTCTTGTAGTGGGCTAACACTTCAGTATGCTAGGTACTGCATCCCGACAGACACAGCTCGTCTGGTAACAGCCGCGGAACTACAATTTTTCGACGAGATCAATCCTGATGGAGGTGTGTATTTTGTGCTAATCTGCCATTTTGATGACAAAAACCGATCTGTATTTAGTGCCAGTCATCCTTATCTTCACTAAATTTGAGAGCCAGGAAGCCCAAGCATATAAAAGGCTCAGGCAAGAATCTTCACCAGAGGCGTTGGTGCTCGCTCCAGTAGAGGCACGACAGAGATTTGAGCATGAGCATCTGACTCGCTTTATGGATCGAAAATATGCACCTAAGGGTGTTGTGTATCTCAAGAGTGAGTTACTATGATTTTATAAACTACAGACAGCCTTCATGCAATGACACATTACAAGATATGGACAAAGAAGACGCTCAATGTTCTGATATCATTGAGCTAACAACAAAGGTGTTAACTACTGATACAATGCAGTGGCTGTTGGTTACTGTGCAGAAGACAAATATCAGATTCCGAATAGAGAAAATGTTATCAGAGTAGGCACTACGGTCTTATTTTGTCTATCATAATTATTCATAATGACTGATATACTTACTAGTGCAAACACCAAAACAGCATTGAATGCTCACAGAATGTCAGTGTGAATGCTAAGTGTTTTGTTTTGTTTTATTTTGTTTTATGGGTTTTAGTATCTTACTTTATGAATAGAAACAAAAAAGGTATAGTTTGGCAGTATAAACAAAGAGAGGCTATTTTGATTGACATCTTATTCACAGAGAAAATAAGTTTAGCAAAGGCTGTCTGGAATTGGTTTCCAAATATAGTAAAGACATTTTGTTTCTCCAAAAACTGGAATTTCTTATATTTCTTGTGCTTTTATGGTACACTAGGTTGTCAGTATGTGCCTTTTGTGTTTGAGCAAGATTACTCATCCATCTCCTTGTCTACATGCTAGTTTGTGAGTGACCATTGTTTTTCTATTGGTGTTTGCTCATCCATCTCTTTATCTGCCTGCTAGCGTGTGAGTGGCTGCTCTTGTTTTTTTTGTTGCTATTTGCTCATCCATCTCCTTGTCTGCCTCCTAGAATGTGAGTGACTGCTCTTGTTTTTCTGTTGGTATTTGCTCATCCATCTCCTTGTCTGCCTGCTAGTTTGTGAGTGACCATTGTTTTTCTGTTGGTGTTTGCTCATCTATCTCCTTGTCTGCCTGCTAGCGTGTAAGTGACTGCTCTTGTTTTTCTGGTGGCATTTGCTCATCTATGTCCTTGTCTGTCTGCTAGCTTGTGAGTGACTTTTGTTTTTTATTGGCATTTGCTCATTGATCTCCTTGTCTGCCTCCTAGAATGTGAGTGACTGCTCTTGTTTTTCTGTTGGCATTTGCTTATCCATCTCCTTGTCTCTCTGCTAGTTTGTGAGTGACTGTTGTTTTTCTGGTGGCATTTGTTCATCCATCTCCTTGTCTGCCTGCTAGCGTGTGAGTGATTGCTCTTGTTTTTTTGGTGGCATTTGCTCATCTATGTCCTTGTCTGCTTGCTAGAGTGTGAGTGGCTGCTCTTGTTTTTCTGTTGGCATTTGCTTATGTGTCTCTTTGTCTGTCTGCTAGCTTGTGAGTGACTGTTGTTTTTCTGTTGGCATTTGCTCATTCATCTTCTTGTCTACCTCCTAGGATGTGAGTGACTGTTGTTTTTCTGTTCGCATTTGCTCATCCCTCTCCTTGTCTGCCTCCTAGGATGTGAGTGACTGTTGTTTTTCTGTTGGCATTTGCTCATCCATCTTCTTGTCTGCCTGCTAGCGTGTGAGTGGCTGCTCTTGTTTTCTGTTGGCATTTACTCATTCATCTCCTGGTCTGACTTTTAGGATGTGTGTGACTGTTGTTTTTCTGTTGGCATTTGCTCATACATCTCCTTGGTTGCATCTTAGTTTGTGGGTAATCATTTTTCACAATTATACTTTAGATTTAACCTTTTCTTTTTTTCCCCCTTTTTTGATCACTCCACTATTTTCACTTTTCTGTTTTTCATCTTAATGCATTTCTAGAAACAAATTAAACATACACTCTCTTTGCTCAAATCTTCCTTTTTTTCACCCTCAACTTCTCCTTTATATGCTCCCAAGATTACTGTTGGACCTCTTGACACCCTTTGTTTTGTTGCATGTAAGGTCATTCATTCTAATCCTGTTTGTCAGTTCTATTTATGGTTTTTCAAGGTATTACAATTGCAGCTGAACATACATTTTGGCTTGAAGAACCAAAATTCCCTTCAAATGTCCAACAGAGCATCAAAATGTATCTCAAATCCCCAGCTCTGAAATCTGTTGTCCAGCAAATCAACTCAGTTTTCCAACCCAAACTTTCTTCCTTCACTGAAGAAGAGCTTTTTGGGGATCAATATGAAGCAGAGATCGCCTTGCCTCTTACCAAGATTATATGTGACAATCTTTTGTGTATGTCAAATTCTTTATTTTCTCTGCTGCCCAAATTCACTCAAGCCTTTGTATTATTAGCACACAAAAAATGATAGCTGCCAACTCCAAGTTCAACCCAAATCACAAATGTAGATACTCAAATAGCAAACTACAGATCCACCAGAATATTGACAGAATATATACAAAATACTCATGTACAAAACAACAGAAATGACTATTTATTGAAAATTGAGATGTTCATTTCTGATGTCTGAATGTAAGGCCAGACCTTCATGACCAGTCAAACATCAAACCGAGTACAATACAACAGTGATAGTGGATGTGAATCCTACAATCGGATTTTCCGTTGCGTGATCAAATAGTTTTACATATATTGGAGGGGTTAAATGTGCGGAGGACAGGGCACAGGCGACTTAAGTTGGATGGTTTGGTGCTAGAATGGGAAGTCAGGCGTGTTGATGTTGCTGATGACACATTCCAGGACATCTAGGCTGCTAAGAGAGATCATACGTGTGTAGCATCAACGAAGCAGAGGGAAATTAGATGTACACACACACGAAGACACATACACATACACTGCTCAGTGCTGACCTTCCATCTGGGACCTGCTATATCGGGGCTGTTTAAATAAAGAGTTGTGTCATGATATTCAGGTGAAATATAAAGGGAACAGGTCAATACCAGTCCTTACTTCTAATGTTCCAGGCGTTTACGGTGCCATCATGGATGACACGGGTGAAAGTGTTGCGCCGAACGATGCGCGAATAGGTTCCGGCTGCAAGTCCAGAACGTCGACGGTTCTCTGGAAAATGCAAAGATATTGTTGATTCGTTGTTGAAGGTTGGATGATGATTAGAAAAAGAACTCACTTGGTACAACGTGCGATATTGGTATCATCGTTGTGCTGATGCTACTAACATCCAGAACTGTTACGCCTCAACACGTCGAGTACAAGGGCCAATGCAGTGTCAACGAGTCAAGATCAATGTCTAGACCGTCTTCGCGCCCTCGAGCTCCTTTCGCGAGGTGCTCACTGACTAGCTAAGGTTGAACGAGCACAAATTTTTTTGAATCTCTGACATGTGCGTAAGTATGGCAAAGTTCCTTTATAATTGTCACAACCGAGTTGGTCAGAGTTATGCGAGATAAAGATAGAAGGACAACATACAAGAAACCCAGAGCATTTGAGTCTGGATGACGCTTGTTGGATCGAGGAATTTATTTATTCATCCCAGAGATATAGGCCTTAAGATCGGGACTGTAGCCCGAGAAAGTTCAAAGGCAGTCAGTGGGGGCCAAGTGGATCGACAAGAGTATTGTAAAGCAGTAGGTGCAGAATTCTTATCCGACGCCTGTCATTAAGTGTAAGCGCCATAGGAAATTTCAAAGATGCCAGTGTTGTGCCAGTGGTGGTCGAAGGATAGAGCGATTGGATGTCACGACCTGGTTATGTCACGCGATGAGGACATGTGTATTGAAGTGACTTCGCTACAACAACCTCAACGCCGAAGTTACGCCTCAGGTCGTCGTCCGAGTCTGTTTCAAGGTCGTTGCCAATCTCCTCCTTCCCAGTAGACGCCACGGATATCTTGCATTCACCCACCACCTCGCCGTCACTTCTGGCCAAGTGTTCCTCGTTCCAAAGTTCAGGCTGGTGTTCGTCGACCAAGCGCAGGCATGAGTAATGGCATTCAGATCACAATTCCAGGTGCGAAATGCATTTCATATTATTTCTATCTTTTGGAGGTGCTGAACGTATCTTCAATCCACAGATTTTGACGATGATGACCGAGGGTCTATGCCAACACCGTTTGGTCGTTCGGCTTTTGGCTTTGGGGCAGGGGGATTTGGAGGGTCGACCCCAGGATTGGATTCGCCAAGCGGCATGACGACACCAATTAGCGCCTTCCAGAGTTCAGAAAGAAGTTATTTCTCTCATACAAGAGGGGATTCTTCTGCCTCGATGGACTCAACAGGATCCGCAACAACTCGGTATACGAGTAAACCCAGCACTCCCTTCTCACATTCCGCCCAACCGTCCAGCGCGACCAACACCATTGGCTTCTCCAAGAAAACCTCATTCGCATCCATTCGCAATGCTTTCAAAAAGAGCAACACAGAAGCTCCGCCCGTACCATCTCTGGACAACACCGCGTACCCTGTTCTGAAGAATCCCTTCAATCGATCGACGTCGTCCTTAACTCAGCCCACTCTTTCTCGAGGTTCCTCGGCCACACCGACGAGTGCGGCTGGTTCATCCTTTCCACGTCCTCCGACACCTGGTTCATCTTACACAGCATTTGGGCGTGCAGCCCAATCAATGAAAAACAGAGGACACGGATACTCAAAATCACAACACTCGCACAGTGGTTCGATCTATCATTCCGATACTGGTAGTGATCATGCTCAGCCCTACCCAGCCTCTCCACCTCCGGTGCCCCGTGTTCCTAGTGCCTATGGTCAGATGTACCGCGAAGATACGACTCACGATTTCGAAGATGATAAAGTTGTGATGGATCCTAAAACACCAGCAGATTATGCCTTGCATGCCGTTTTCATACGGTTTGTCACGTCCGCAGAGGAAAAAATCGATTTTTTTCTTCGTCAGCCTCTAGTGCGTATATTATGGTTGGATCCCATGCATCAGCGTTATTGATGATGTTGCAGGACCAGGAAGTCCTACTTACAAAGCACATGGGTGCAGGAGTTGACTCCAAGTTCGATGAAACATTACACTCACTCGGTATCATTGCCCAGAAGCACGCGAAGAAGGTCATTGACTCCATCATGCGTTGGCGACGCAGTCAACTCGAAAGCGTTGGCTCCGAGCTCGTTCGAGCACATCTCGAAAGCCGAACGAGACCTCACGAAATACCTAATCTTCTCAATGAACGCAAATCACTTGCCGCGATTTACATCATGTGTCGTGCTCTCATCGCCGTCCTTCAGCTCCTTTCCAAGGATGCTCTTGGGGATACTTTAGGCCACAGTCTGGAAGAGACGACGTTCGATCAGTTTAGGAGAGCAGATAGGAAGTTACAAACCTTGTCTGCCAATCATAGGATCAATTCCGAGCTATATGCCACCCTACTTGGGCATTTAGCGAATATCCGGTCAGTCTTCTAGTTTATAACGACCTTTTCTCAAGAATTCTCCTAAAACATTTATCATAATAGTTTCATGAGCGTCACAGATCGATTTCTTGCTGAACTCACTCCTGTAGCCAATGGGCAAGTTGGCAAAGACACCGGAATAAAATACGAAAATTTGGTTAAAGGTTTGAGTCACATCAAAATCAAGGTATCTAGATGTGATATCTCTTTGTACCTCCAATTCTCAACATTTAATTTCAAACAGGTCTGGCCGCCAGAAGCATTTGAAGAAGGGGCGGAGTTCATGGAACTGTTGTCGAAATCGTATGCCAATGCTCATGGTCATCTGAAGGTTGCGTTCGCCGAGACTTTGATCCTGTTATTGCATCCTATCGGAAAGGTAGACAGTCCATACATCATCTCCAACCGATGTGCGTTCTAAATTTTGTATTTATTAGACCGCCCAGGCGGAAACGAACAATCCGCAATGGGGCAAGGCAATCGAACTCATTTATCCCAAGGCCAGAGAAATGACGAGTAAACCTCGTTATTGGCCGATTGCATACCCACTCGCGATCACGAGTCTATGTGTTGCGCCTCAGGCATATTTTTTGAAGAATTGGCAAGCACTTTTTGAGGCCTCGATTTCCAAACTCAAGGTAAATCCCCCCTCTTGACGTCTATTCCAACTCGAGCTTATTGAACATTATTCTTAAAGGAAAAACCATACAGGATACCGATCATGAATGGTCTCATCCGCCTCACCTGGACCTACCTATATCGGTGTCAGGAAACCGCGTCGACGACCATGGGTAAAATAGAAACCCTCCTCAAGCATTTTTTCCCTCCAAATCGAACCAACGTGTTTCCGCCCGACGATCATCTTGAACCGCTCATGCTAATCATGCATTTTATCCTGTCTCGTCATCCTGAATATGGAAGAGAGCTCTGTTTGGATCTTCTCCAAGAACCCGCTATTACCAACATACAGCAGAAGTCAGGAAGTATCGGCAGCGTCCTGTCCCACGAACGGACCGCGATTGCCATCAACTCCGTCCTCCTCTCGCTCCATAACACAGAACGCGAAGTCCTCACACCCACATGGCCGTCCACCAGCGATTTCTCCGTATTTCCCTCCAAATCCGACTATGTTTCGTCGGCGGATTACCTCTCGATTTCTGTTTTGAAGCCCGGAATGCAGGAGTTTATTAATCGATGTGCGATGGTGTTATCGTCCATGGCTGTCTATTGCACCAACGCTGTGGGTCAGATGTCGGTCTTTGACGAGCAGTGGTCGTATGCGCGACTCAATCCAGCCTTTGAGGAGTCAAATAATTTCTTGGTCCGAAGGCATGCTGATGGGATCGTTACCGCCTACCCCATCCAATCGACACCGCATATATCGATCCTGTGCACCAGCTTCCAAGCTTGGCCTCGACTTCTTCATTCATCGATCTCAACACAGGATGCCGTCGAAATGCTCTTGAGGGGTGTTGTTCATGTGGAGCCCATGGTTTCGGACTCTGCGAGTCAGGCTCTGAGACGATTCATGGACGACGAGGCCACCGCTATCCAGGTCATCTCCCAATTCAATCAATTCTTGTACAGTCCCAGTCGGATTTGCCACGGTACTGGACTCAAACTGCATATCGAGTATCCGCCATTACTTCGGCTCTGGACGGAGATCGTCGAAGACTGGATCGGGAATATTGTTCGTCGCGGAATCGACGCGTTGCAGTTGGTCGATCAGGTCGTGATGAAATGTTCGGAAATCGAAGCGGCGTCGCTTTTTCTTCTCTCGCATGACTCGGCCAGTATATACACTGTAGGAGTCAGGGTTATCCGACTCCTTGGCTCTGTCTCTCCTCTGATTTCGACCTCGACATCAATACCCCCTGCTTCTCATAATCTGTATGTCGTTGATCGGCTACAGGGCAGACGGACGGGAAATTCTTACCTGGATGGATTCGACGACCTGCTGGACAAAAGCGAACTATCTCGACTGGAACAGTGGCGGAAGTTCAAAGGAGACGAAGTCCCATTGCGCATAGCTGATAGTTCTAACGCAAAGGACCGAAAGCTATGGCGATATGTCTACCCTATTTTCCTTCAGGACTGCCTTAAATACTCGGGTCATACTCTTGGCCTACTACGCGAGGCCATTGTCGCGACTGTCTCAAGATATCACCCTTCGATATCGTACCTCGGTGGATTGAGCAATCGTCTCCCTCCTGGACTTCCGCCTCGTAACCCTTTGGATCGAGACGGCTTGAAGCTCGTTCTCGATAACAAAGGCCTCGTCGACCAATGGCATATGTGGGTCAAGATCCTATGTTCGACAGCCGTCCCGCCTGAATCATCTCGTCCTGCCCTGACGAAGTTGGGCAGAGGAGATCATTCCCGCGCGCCTTCCGATGTCAGCTTCGAACGAGAACGATATCTATCAACCCGTGGATTGTTTAGACACCTTACCCCGTTTCTCGATTCAGAGTATACCCTTTTCCGCGACGCCGCTGTGTTATGTATAAGTTCATTTCCAGCCAGTGCATACCCTCAGTTATTAGAAGATCTTAGTTTACTTCCTGGCCGACAACCCTATGACGACCCCCGATCTAAAGCAGTGACGACGCCTTCTTTAGAACAAAGTTTCGGCCTCCTCGCTTCTCGACAAGCATACGATGAAAACAGATCTAAATCTGGCAGCTCGACAATGCTCACGGAACGCAGTCGCCGTCAGGAGCGGCTCCATTCCGCTGTTGCTCGAATCTACTGTCTGACATCACATCTGTTGCAACAACAACGGTCGACGGCACGACAGGCGGCCCTAGCCAACATCCTCAAATTTGTTCGTAATACACAGACCTTCCTGAGCAGTGCGGACACGCGCGATAACCCGTCGCTGCACCGCCTTCGCCGCTATTTTTGCGGCATAGTCGAACACCTCTTCAATGAACTCTCCACCCTCAAGGATTCCGATCGTTTTATCCCATCCCACATGCACCTGTCGTTGTATCGTTTGATTGAAGAATGGTGTCAAGTTGGTCCGTCCACCGAGTCTTACAAAAAACGACTGGAGGCGATGCAAAGGACAGTCGAAACTTCTGATCCAGGTTCTAGTAGGGAAAATGCCCAACGATTTCGTCAAGAGTGTGCGGCACTCTCACATGCATCTGTCGGTGCATTGGCAGCGCTCGGTGTAAGTTCATTTAAATGTCTTTTATTTGATCATTCCAGGTGCTGATGTAATTTTCAGCCCAAAGCGTTCTTCCCCCCTGATCAAGCAGCTAGCTCGCCCACAGACCGCTTTCCTCCTGATTTTATGCGTCCACTGACCGTTTCCAGTATCCTGGATCGTATAAGTGCAATCACGACGTCGGCACACCTACCAAATCAGGTCAAGGGAAAGTGAGTTGGATTTTTTTTTTTTGGTGTCAAAATCTAACAGTGTTCCCTGTGTAGGAATGCCCTGCGTGAATTGTTGACACATCCTGAATTCAATCTGGACCTTTTCCTGGAGGCTCTAAGACGGTCAATTATGGTCATGGACAAGACTGGATCCAGCAATCACTACTTTTTCGAAGTCATCTCGGATATTGTGACCACCCATCATCACAACTTCACTTTCGCTCAAATCGTTTGTCTTGGCCTAACCAATCTTCGCCATCCATCGCCATCCATCAGATCCTTAGCATTCGTCATGCTAGAAGCCATTCATCAACAGCACTCCGGACTGCTTACGATGTCGACTTTCGAATCCTCAGTCGCGAGCACCGCACCTTCGACTTATATTCATGCCCACAAGGCGATCGCAGACTTCCTTGCTGGAGAACACCCACTTCAGGCTATCAGCATGTTGGCCCAGTTCGGTAATTGGTTACCTCAGTTACCTGGAGAAGCGCACGACACAAACACAATTTTGCTCCTCCTTCAAAGCCTCGAATTCTGGATACCGAATATCGATCTAATGACTGAAAATTATCCGGCGGTGTCGAGGGAAGGCCTGTCGTGTCTATACCATCTTACTTCCTTGACCTTGCGCCACGGCCAAAGTCACGCTGAGCAGATCCTTGTCCTTTGGGCCAAACTCGTCGATTCGCCCAAACACTCGAATAGTCATGCCACTGTGAGATTTTTGCTCGAGCAAGCCCACAAAGTTGGGAATGTCATCTTCATTTCCTGTGCCGCCAACATTGTCGCGTCGCTTTGCCAGACACATACCGGACGTCAGGTGTTCGAAGATCTTTGTTCGATAATCGACCCCATTCACATGCTCCCAACCATCGATCACAAACTCCAGTTTCCGGAAGCCCAGGATCTCAAGCTATGGGAAGACCTCGATGCTCTCTTTTCTGAACAACCTCATTTGACTCTGGGGTCAGCCCAATTTGCATGGCTGTTCTTATCTGACGTGGCCTTGCAGAGATATTGGGAGCTAAAGAACCAGTTGCCCATCCTCCTTCATGCCGTTTTCACTCATCTCGACCATCGTATCCCTTTTATACGAGAAAGAGCTCATGCAATGCTTTTTCATCTATTGCGTTCATGGACTCCAGGGTATGACGAGCTGCCCGATAGATCACCTAGTCGATCTCGAGCGTCCGTCAAAGAGGCTATCGCGACATTAGAAAAAGAGGCACTTGCGCTATATTGGGTGGAAGAGGATTCCAGTGAAGAGGCCGTCCCAAAAATGAAGCAGCTTTGCACAAGAGTTTTGGCGTTTTTGGAACCGCTGGCCCCTCATCTTGTCAGTCAATGGGGATCCTTGGCATTATCGTGGGGGACTACATGTTCCATCCGCGCGACCGCGTTTCGTTCTTTGCAAATTTTCCGAGCACTCATGCCCCGCGTGAAGAAAGCAGATTTCGCCCTGCTTCTGGGAAGACTGTCCAACACCGTGGCCTCGTCGGAAGAAAATATCCAAGCCTTTACTTCCGAGATGTTCCTGACCATCAACGCTGTTGCTAAAAGCGGTGATTTGGATAGGTCTTTAATACCGCAGGGGTTTTGGTGTGCATGCGCCTGCCTTTCGACAACCGTAGAGGACGAGTTTCGGCAGACGCTCGTCCATCTGGAATCTCTTCTTGCGAGAATCGATCTGGATGATCCCTCCACAATTGAACAGCTACTCTCACATCGCCCCAAGGACTGGGAGGATTTCCCATACCTGCAGCCTCATCTCTTGAGAGGATTGCGATCGTCTGTTGTGTCATCTTCTACCATGAAGGTGTTGCAGATGCTGGCAAAATTTCAGGATGGCCAGCTCATTGATCCAACGGAAGGACGTCTGCGAGATCTTTATACCGTCTCGTTGCCTTGGTGTCTACACGCCATGGATCAGACCGAGAACCCACTCAAGTCCTTCGCCGAAGACATCAGCGCCCTCGCCGCCAAAGAAAAGCGCCAGAGCATCCAGAAGATCATGACCTCCTTCTCCAAAAGTCATTTTCGGACAAGAGACGATTTCCTCAGACAATCAGTTGCAAGTCTTCGTGAGCATTATGGCGCCAAGGATTGGACACAGATCGTCACCCTTCTTCTTGGATTGGTCTTAAATGAAGAGCGGTGGCTACGTGTACATGCCATGCAGGTTCTCAAGGTTCTGTTCCAGCACAGGGAAAGTCGGAATCCTGTTGAACTCTTGGGGTCGGAGTTGCTCATGCCCCTCCTTCGACTTTTGGAAACCGACCTAGCACCTCAGGCACTCGACGTTCTGGAAGAACCCATGGCGATGTCAGGCGGCGGGCCGACTGCAAAACACGTCCTTCGCATGAGCATGCATGTCGGGTCGTCGCTGACTGCACTCCCAGATGCCGATTCTGTCACCACGGTGTTTGGTGTCCCAGAACCCTCGGGATGGTGCGTCGCCCAAGCTGATTCTCTTCGGAGAATATGTCAGAAGAACGTCATGGCTGTCTTTGATACATGCTCGGTCCCGACACGGCCCTCTCGCATCGAGTTCGAACCGGAGGTGGAGGCGTTGGCGTCGATCAAGACTCCTCAAGCAGATGATTTGGGTGGTCTCGTCAACAACCTCCACCAGTTGACTAACTTCTTCAACCACGATGCCTCGACGTCGTCAACTTCAACGACGAAGCCGAACGCACGGCGTCTCGAGGCTCGTGTGGCCGCCATCCTGGCCAAGTCGACGAATCTGGACTCGATCACCGACACACCTCAGACACCGTTCCTGGACGTTTTCAATGTCGGAGTCGTGAACGATGACTCGGACTCGGACGAATACTCAGATAGCGACTCGGACACGGATGCCTTCTTTTTCGATAACCTTCACTCCAGACAACACAGTGCGCCTAATGGTGCACGTTATAATCATTGATCCGGTCGACCTTCGATTTTTCTTTTCCTTCTTTTTGTTTTATTTATCTAATAGCATTTATTGGTTTTTCCTATGGGCTGAAGATTGCGCTCCAAAATGTATATAGAAACAGCTTCTTATTTCTTCGTTCTCTTTCTTCTTTAGTCTTCCTTTTTGTACAATGCATCATCATTTGTAAATTAGTCCACAGTTGCAACAGTATATATAGCCTTCCCGTTGTTTGTAATCCATCTAATTGTCATGCGGAAATTTATCGATGCATACATACTGAACTGTCAAGAGCAAAAAATTGAATCCGACTAGCAACGTTCAAAGACCTTGTACAGATCCGGCAAGTTTGCAATCTGTACCACATCCTTCTCGAGGAGAGATTTAGGAGCGACCAAGTACCTGCGCATCGCCGGAAAGAGAACATGTTGGATTTGCCACCGCTCGGATTTGTACTGTTCCTTTTCATTTTGGTCATCATTATCCCCTTCTTCCAAGGCTGTCCGACTGGTTGAAGACGAAGGCGAGGGCATGGGTGTTGGCGTTGGGATGTAGAAGTACGCCAACTCGCGCAAGAACGTATCGAAGCATTCCGACTCAGATGACCAATCCACCTGAAAAAAAGAGAGAGATAAGATATTTGATTATTGCACCTATAGCCAGAACAACAAAAAAGCAAACCTGTGGTCCGAGCCTCATCAAAAAGCTCGGAAGGTTATCCAAGTTCGGGAGATAATCTTTCAAGAGTAGTGGTACGCTTTCAACCCGACCGGTCTCCGAAATTGTCAACGAAAAATATTCCGCTAACATCTCTCTTCGATCGACCAGTATCTTTTCCACCGTCTGATGTGTTCACATTTTCAGAACTTTCAGAGCACAAACAGAGAGAGAAGACTCACATCCACGATCTCCCTCTGGGTCAATTTGGTATTGACGATACTCTCTTCGGCCTCTACAGCTATCTCGATCAACTCCCTCAGAGAAGGCGCGGGTTCCAATTTGATTCGACTCATATCTCCAAACTGCCGTAGTCCGAGCTGATAAAACAATTCTTCTCTATTAAAAAAAATAAAAGAAATAGTCAATGAACTGATCTTTTCGGTCTTTTCTTTCTTTCTTTCTTTCGGAAGGCAAGAAAAAGAAAGAAAGAAAAAATAGAGAGCAAGCGGGACTTACGCCATCGCATCGTGGTTGACGAGATAGAGCTTAGTGGAGCATTGAATAAGCGACAAACAACGATGAAGGTCCACTATGCCAATGAAGGTATGCTTCTCCAAGATCTCCGATAGTTCTAAGTATGTAGATGGTATACAGAACAAAAGTCAGCCATAACACTCACAATAGTACAAAAAATGAAAGAATAAGGACACAGGGTTAAAGGACTCACGTCGGTGCTTCCCTTTGACGATCTTCTGCCTCAAATTTTGAACAGAGGTAAGAAAACATTCGGATTGTTTGATCTCGCGCGATTTGGCCAACGTATTTGTAGGCGGTGTGACGTTCGAGTTCGAGCTGGTGTTCATGCTTGGGTTCGGTGATTTCGTCACTTTGAAAGAAGGATCTTCGACTGGGTGGATCTGGCTTGCATTCGCAATGGGGAACATGGAATCCAAGGTCCGGTCTTTATTGGACGTCCGTACTTTGTGATGCGAATAAACTTTACGACTTGGATCGGCCGCTGATGAGCAAAAAAAAGAGTTGATAAATAAGCAATAACTAAAAAGAGGCCGATGCCTTGCGATGGTCCGACTTACTTGATGAAGAAGCGACAGGCTGCTGCTGCTGTTCATCTTCCGATCCGTCCTCGTCTCTTTCTTTTTCTTTCCGCGTCCGTTTCTTCGAGTTGTTACTCTCGCTCACACTCACGAACCCTCCCACCCCCGTCGTCAGCGTAGACTGGAGCAAAAGACAAAAAAAAAAAGGGCCCGAGAATTGAGCAAGACGAAAAGGAAAGAAAAAATAAATGAAAACTTACCTGGTATTCAAAAGTCCTTGAATGATTTTGCTTGGCCAGGTTCTGCTGGATCCCATCTGCGATTGCCTCTGTGATGAGCTCCTCGTTGAGGAAATGGACTTCGCGTTTGGTCGGATGGACGTTGACGTCCACTGACCGTGGGTCAATTTGGAGGCTTGAAGGGACAAGAAAAATCAGGGAAAGCGGAACGCATTCATAAAAAAGGCTGTACTGTACCTTAAATATACAAAGGGAAAGGATCCTTTCGGTAGAACGCTTTGATAACAAGCTTCAAAGGCACGTTTCATCCGTGAAGATTCGACAAGTCGGTCTAAAAACACAAGAGAATTAGCGGCCAATTTCGTTTCATTTGTATATTGATACATACGGTTTATGAAGAGTAAAAAGACCATCTTTTTCGCTTGGTAGTTTGCATTTGTGAAGAAGGTTTCCGCACTCCAGGATTCTGGATCGTCTGTCCCATTTTTCGATTCATCATCAGAGTCGTCTTCTTCCATTGCGTCTTCGTCGCGTTGGCGCTTCTTTCTGGAAGAAGAAATATTATGGTGGATTAATTCTTTGGCAATTGAATGCCCATATAATAGTCGGATGGCGGTGGAAGTGTCAGAAGAGGATGGCGTTGATATGTCTGGAGAAGGAGATCCTGCCTTTGGAGAATTAGATGATATATTAAGTGTTTTATCTCGCATATATGCACCTTTTTGCAAAGAAAAGAAACTTTGGGGTTATGAACAGCATATTTTGTGACGACGTCCAAAATCCGCGAGTACTCTTCTGATGAGCTTCTAAGAGCAGAAAGACGCGTCGGCGTATTGTAAAACAAGTCCTCAATCTGTGTATCATGGGCATTCGACGCGTCAATAAGCCGTTCGAGATGATGTCTTATTCGTTCAAACTTACAGTAATGAGCGTCCCGTCATTGCCAGCACAGGGCCGTGGCTCCGATTTTTCACCTGTTTTGGCATCCACGAGGATGCCGTCCAAATACGCTGCTCTGAAAACCCCCGGTAAGCATGCTGTGTATAACCACTACAATCACGGACCCACGAACTTCCATGCACAGTTGTCGGATTTGGTCTTTGTCACGACTGAGAGGTGAGCAACATGGGACATGGAAGCGAGTGCTTCTCCTCTGAAACCATATGTCGCGATGCGAGACAAATCAGAAAACGTGGAGAGTTTTGACGTGGTGAACCTCTCAGCCAGAATGCCTAGATCCGCTTTCTAACCCACATTCTATCATTAGTTGACCTGGAAGTATCTATACACACACAAGACTCACGCGTATGCCGCATCCATTGTCTTGGATCTGCAAGAGCTTCAAACCCCCGTCTTTTATTGTAATTCGGATAGAGGTGGCCCCAGCGTCGAGGGAGTTTTCAAGCAGTTCCTTGAGAGCCGACGCCGGTCTGTGGATGATCTTCCGTCCATATCAGAGCGCGTTAATGAACGTGTTATGCCCCACACACCTCCCCAGCCGCGATCTTATTGATGAGATTTTCGTTAAGGCGTCGGATAGGCTTGGGGTCCCCGCTTCCCTCCATTTCAGATCACAGGTACGCAGAAAGCAAAGAAATGCTGTAATGGAACGTGTTGAACGATGAGCAAAGGTGTAAACCCACCCGCTTGGCTCAGTGATGCTCAACCCTAACCCTAGAAAGATTGGCCCTAACCCAAGTAATCGGATATTACTCTGCTCAGGCCACTCCGAGTTCTATCTGGTTCACTACATCCTCTACCGTACGGTCTTCATATTCTACCACCAACCAGTCCCTCGCAGAGCTCTCATCTTTGACTATGGCTACCGCAACGATGAGCAGCTCCTCTATCCATACATCTTCTTTACCAGCCGATAAATACCGTGGTGCAGTTGTCGAGGTAAAATTCATCTTTATATCCTCAACGTTCAGAAAGAGGCGAAATTCTCAAAGAACAAAAAAAAAATTCAACAGGACCTCCAACTCCCACCAGCATTTTCGATTTCTTCCAACCAAGCCATCTCAAGAGCCATAGAGCTCGCCTACGAAAGAGACTTCTCTCACATCCCGTATGTCTTTTCGTAGTGGTGTTCTTCTCTCTTGTTCTGCCGATTTATTGAGAAATCGGACTGCACAGGGTATTGGACCGGAGTCGACGACCTCTAGGCTACGTGGATGTAGCAAAACTCAAGCAGAAATGGGAAGCAGGCCAGGCTAATCCGGTAAAGCATCATGATCATCCTCACGGCCATTCTTTCATTCGCAATTGATTTTTCTTTCTTTCATGCACAGGACGACAAAGTTAGCCAATACATGACCAAATTCAAACGGACGTCTTCTGAACCCTACACCGTCATCACACCGCTCTCACCACTTTCAGAACTCGAAGATTTCCTCAAGACAAATATCTTCGCCCTTGGTTCGTCTTCGTCTCCGCCCACCTTCTCCCTTCCACGTACCATTGTCATCTAACCATTCATCCCATGATATAGTGACAGACCAAAATCGCAAGTTCGTTCTAGCGGTAGCCACATCGGACGATCTCAACAACTTCGTCAATCGTCGCGGGTTATGATCATGAAGTTCAAGACTACCCAACCCACCCCATAACTTAGATCTATTTGTACCATCCACCTTGTCAAATTGTATATCCAATATATATATAAGTCGAGATTTTGCTTTGATTAGTCCATGTAAGTGAATGGGGAGTTACATGTGTAGATAAAATAGATATGTATGGGGTGAGTATATGTTATATAGGTAGATAGGTAGCTTCGAGCATGAACGTGAATGGGTAACGTTTAACGTTGATCTCTCATGAGGGACAACACCCTGGCAGCAAATAACTTCGCACAATGGGGAGATGGCCTGTCGACAAAGACAAAGGAAAGAAAAAAAAAGAAGAAGGAAATCAGATCACTTCTCATGAGCAGGAGGGTCATAAAACTCACCAAAAACGAAGGCCGGGCCCCATGCTGCCAGCAGCAATGCGACATGTTGCGTTCCAAACGACGAAGGTCTATGTTTCTCCGTCACCATGTCGATGAAAGTCGAAAGAAATGATAAAATTGGGATGATAATATATCCTCTGACAGAGATGATGATATCAGTACACATATAAACGAGAAGGAAAAGGAATATGGAAAAAAGAGAGAGAGCTCACAATTGGAATAAAATGATCCACCAGATAATGGGCGAAAGTGTCGGAAATTCTTTGCGCGGTTTTCGACAAGGCAATGGTGACACTGTAATTCCTCGATGAGCTCAATCACTCCCAAAAAGACAGAAAGAACGCTAACCGCTTCCAGAAGACCGTCTATCGCGATCCTGTTGAACCTTCCCCATCGGCTCCGTGTTATACAAAGCATAAACATCATGAAGATCCCCCGACTCCGATCCCAAATCCTTATCCTCCGTCCAATCCCCCGAATCATCACGATCTCCCTGCCCATCCCCATCCCCATCCCCGTCTACATCCACATCCACATCCATCATCACGGACCCATTCACGCTCAGCCGAATCACCTCCATGTTGATATCCCCCTGTCGCCGACCAACACTCATATTCTTGGAACCACGATCCACCTGCTCGCGATCGCGAGAAACAGCAGCGACCGCAGCGGAGGCTGGCAAAGGCGGGTTGACGAACGTTGGAAATGTCACCGACACACGCGAGCTCGCATCGTCCCTATCGCTCCCAATCCTTCCAGAGAGGTTGGACTTGCTCCTCTCTTCCACAGAATGAAAGGACGGCGGTCTAAACGGCAGATGATACTGACGTATAGGTATAGATGGCGACGACGCAGCGTTCGTAGTGGTTATAGTAGGCGGCGACCCCGACTCGGGTTGAGATACCAACACATGATCATGATCGAATTTCAACGTATCGTCACTCCCACCTCCTGTTGGTAGATTTTGCGTGAACGAAATATTCCTCGTCCTCGTCCTCATCTTCTTCGTCCGCGATGATGATACTCTCGGTCCCGATTTTCTGAAGTCAGTAAAGCTGTCTGGTCGTGCACGTTGAAGATGCTTATTCGTCTTCCGAATTTGAAGAATCGACACCGTCGACAGATAGACCGACGGCAACGAGATCAAGAGCGGAATCCCTGCATAACCAAGCATCCTAGGCCTATATAAACCAAACCATATCCAATAAGAAAAACAAGGACAAAGCAATATTTATCGCAAAGTCAATAAAAACTCACCACAGAGGACTCGTCGAATCGCAGTGCATACCATCTGTGGGATGGAACGTGTCGATTTTGAGAACGACCACGGTCTGAGCCGTTGACGCCAAAATGGGAGCAGCGATGATCGGCAGTGCATACACATTCCGCCATTGCAGCGCGCTGAAGCATTCATGTAGAAGAGTGACATGGACAGGGAATTTGATTGTTTGATCGAGTTGCGCCATGACAATGAGTAAACTTAAACTTCAAAGCCATACAAAATCCATAACATACCGTGGTCCATCACTCCACGTTTTTGGCTTTAAAACGGCCAGGTACGTCGCGATTGAGAACGCCAAAGTCACTCCCGCGAGCAAGTCCGCTCCGAAAGATATCAGGATCGATTGTACTGTACCGAAAAAAAAAAACAGATAAATAAGAAGCCCATCGTGGAGTGTTTGTTGAATAGGAGGTTGCTCACCCAGGCAAAACGATCTGGGCATTGAAAAAGGATCCATCCGGTATATCATGCCTGGAATAAGGGAAAATATAAGTAAACGCGGTCATCTTGAGAATAAGAAATAACACTTACCGAGGCAGAACATCCCCTGCACCAAAACATTCCCGAAACAAAACAGCATAGGGCCCCATCGCGAACCCAGTGCGCTCCCAAGGGCCCAGAGAATTATCGTACTGCACAGGAGTCCTGGAGATAATAGGGATCATCAGCATGTCAGCATTCGATTTACGAAGTCGTATCGCTCAAATGAATAACGCACCCGTCAATGAAAGGACGAACCAAGCAATCTTGAGTCCGAACGAAAGCATGCCTGGAGCCTCCTAGGACTGAAGTCCGTGCGCACTAACTTCGTCCAGGTCGTTGACCCTTCGTCGTACTCGTCGTCGTCGGTGTCCCGGGGGCGGACGATGGCAGAAAAACCCTGCGGATATTGTCAAGTCCCAATCACCAGTGGGGGGGGTGAGGGGTGATGACAAGAAGAAAAAAAAGAGCAGGTCGCGCCCAACAGCAGCCCATGATATACATAATGATATTTCCCGTCCCATCAATCTGTGAAGATGATTTCAGGTCACTTTCTTCCCTGCAAGAGTCTTCCAACGGATGTTTTTGAACCGCTTTAGGCCAGGAATTTCATACGACCTTCCAAATCGGGTAAAGCTCCCCCCTGGCACCCCATTTGGACCCCTCCACGTTGATTCTTCTCCCTTTCTCTCCCCATCTGGCCAGCATTCATCTTTCCGGCTCGTCCGAGTCACTGCAAATTGTTCATACATAGAGTCATACACAGGTTGTCCACAGGCTCTTGGAGGCTTAAGGTTCTCCTAACCTTGAATTGTGTATATCTCGAAGGATCGAAGCTTGCGAAACTCCAATCGTCCTTTGTGTTTCCTATGAATGTATCGTCAATGTCCAGATCCAAATATTGGAGCCTTGAAAGAAAGAGTTTGAACTTCGTACAGGCCTTCTTGCGTTGTAAGCCCGCAAACACCTTGAGGCTTGGAAATGTGGGAACGAAGGAGAGAACGAGGGAAACTTATCGGCGGTGGACATAAATCCGGACCTTCAACAGCGAGCCTTCAACGCTTCAATGCAACTTCAAGGCATCGAGCTTCGCCAAAAAAATTTTCATGTTGGTGACTCATCGGCTCGCGACAAAATTTAAGCTATAATTATGGTCGTCATCGCTGAGTGCTGTCGTGAAGGGACTTTTTGCGGAAATCCGGTTTCAGGATGGCACGGGAGCTTTTTCTCATACACTGTTATACATTTGCTCCTTCTGGCTTGCTGTATTACCATCCTCTTAAGTTTAATACAGCCTGAGAGCGTCAAAAATGAAATTTGGAGACCTTCGAAGTATATCATTATCAGCGAGGTCGGAGAGAATGCGGTTGTAGGCAGACTCACAAAAATCCATCACCAGAGGACCCAGAGATGACATTGACTGTCAAGGTATTCGAGCCGCTGACCAGGGTTCCAGATGCTGCCCACGATATTGATCAATATCATAGCGGTATTTCGGAGGGGATAGAACTAGAAGCTTACGGATATTGAACGTGTACATAATGTTCTATATAAGCAGAGGTCAGTCAAGAAAAAAGCAACAACACTGAACACTCACGTTTCCTCTCCAAGTACCACGAGTAACACCTGAAAAAGTAAGATTAATCGAAAAGTTTCTAGCGAGAAGTGAATGGACATCATGGTATTCACCTCTGGAATCCGGCTGACTAGGCGCCGGTGGGTTTGTACCAGACCAACTATTCACCACGACGGAAGGGCGGCCACCTATTCCACGTCGAGCGTACTTGAACAAGAGATGATAAGCGACTTGATGAAGTAATACCTACCAGCAAAGGCATTGGTGGTCCCAATTTGCAAGGTGCGGGCGCCAATTTGTGAAGATGTGAGGGTGAACTTAATGGTCACAGCCCCAACAGCCTGTGTCTCTGCGTCAGCGTTGCATTTGTTCCTTGTCCTACGAATACTATCAACCTTGAAGATGGCCATGGGGAATGAGTTTATGGACTGCCCAACGGTGAAGGTCACTAGAATCGTTTTCTTTAGTAAAGCGTCCATCAGCCAATCAATATTCGGAATGCTGACCTGGCCCCCAGCTAGACATTCGGCTATCGCTTGGGCTAAAGATTTTGAGTTAGGGCACAGCATGATTAAAACAAAACGACAAGAGCATACTGCATAGTTTCTATTTTACTGTTTTTTTTTTTGTGAATGCAAGCTCAGGATTCGCAAAGACAAAAAAAACTTACTCAGCATTGAGGAAACCTCTCGGTGTACCATCAAAGTCTCCAATTTGCCATATAGATGTAGGATTCTGCCAAGATGTCAATAAAATACATCGAGCATTCGCTTTGACGAAACTCACAGCTTCGTTAGATGCAATGTTTGATGTTACAGTGCCACCAGCAGAAACAACAACCGACTGCGTCGAAACGGCAAGTTCGACCTTGTACACTGGAAGAAAAATACAGAAAATAAACATCAAGATCGCACATCACCAAGCATCTACTGACATGTCATGGTATAAGTTCCGGGTTTCATATAAGGGCTGGTGAATGAGCCTGAAGAATCGGTTCGAACCCTATGTAACAAACGGATCGATCAGTAAGACACACTTTGCAAATTTAATCGTGATGCGTACCAATATTGGGCGGCGCTGTTCGAGAATCCTATTGACTGAAGAGACGCGAAATTGGAGGATATCCCCGATGCCTTTCCTGTAACTCGTCCACGACCAGATTGAGGTACGAGACCGCTGATACCCAATCCCTCCCAGAAGGTAGGGTCTGTGACAAATCGATCATGATGATGCGAGCCATTCGAGCGTGATGTTCTCTCGCTTACCGACGACTGAGGCACTAGGTGCTGAACCACTCGTAAACCAGAGCGCACTAAGAAAAAATGGATCAGGACCCATATTTGTCGTTGAAATGGTTCAGACACTTGCTATGGTCCAAACAATCCAGTTCGGTAAGCTGCATTGTAGAAATTGGTTAAGGTCTAATTAGATTGACAGGCGAAATAAATTCATACATTCTGTTTGAGTGTGACCCGAATTCTTTTTCCATTCGAGAGAAAAATTAGTGATTGCGTTACAGTGCACGATGTAGCACGCACCATATCTGCAAAAAGTAAAATCAGCTCAAACAACGAACAAGAAGTTAGAAACACAATTAGAGATCTTACAGAAATATAGCTCCTGCTGGTCACCTATAAATTTGGTTTATTATTTTTTCCCAGTGAAAAGAAAAACCCCCCCAAAAAACACACCTCCTTGGTTATCAATATCTCGGAAGAACGGGCCTCCAGAAGAACTTTCGTATCCTGTGCCAGGAATGATCATATACGCTCCAATTCCATTTCCAGTGACGCCATGGACCTGATCGTCGATAAATTGCTTGGAAGAGTAAAACTTGGATCTCGTTTGGCCGTTGACGGTGTATACGTCGCTTCCTTCGATGGCAGTTCCGCCTTTGATATCTGATACGGTGTATCCGTTGGGTAGATTCGCTCGGTTGAGACGAGCGATGTAGCGAAGTTCTCCAACGGAAGGCTCTGCAGTAATACTGACCATTTATCATGTCAGACTTTGCGTGGTATTTCGCCCACATTATGGACAACTCACTAAGTAGCCATGTGGACGGCTGGATCCTTGTAGCGTGCAACGTAATAGCTAATAATAATAATAAGTTAATAGCTGCGATGCAACGAAAAACATTTTGGACACCAACTGGGTCAACGTGCTTGTGGTGCACGTAATCAGGATGTAGTTACCATTGTTGCCAGTTTGGACTGCAGAGCAGCTTGCACCAATCCCAGACGATATTTGACTGTGCTTTCCGCTTTGGTCTTGCGCCTGAACACAAGTCAACTACGTCAATACTTGGGTCTGTCGAAACTATGTTTCATTCTCACCTCAATCCCATTGAAGACCATAGATGTGATGTCACCGGTAGTTTTGTCAACTAGTTAAAATTAAGCCACTTAGATCATTTGACGAGGACCAAGGGGAAAGATCACGAACCTTTGAACACTAAACCTCCGCTAGTATCAACCACCAAAAGGTTTCCTGAGGTACTGAATCCAAAGCCCAGGACCGAGGACATCAACACAGCTATCTCAGCAGCATAAATCAACAGTCGCCACATTTTGAGAACAGAGTGTACGGATACATCCCGTTATTGAGGGTTGATTGGTTTTATACCACCGTGTCGTCAAAAGTTCGGGTTTGTCCGAAGATGGCCAAGCTTTGGAAGTCATCTGTGAATCGACGACAGGTAGTAATTTATCCGTATATTCGTTGTCAGGCCGCCTTTTTTGCATACCGTGACCAAAAGCCATGCAGAGGATTGCAAGCGTGCTTTGGAGAGCGTTGGATCGAACCTCGTGTTCCACGTTATAGGGCTCCTCGCCTGTTGAAAAAGGCAAAAATATATTTCGGAAGTGTCATCAAGCCCAAGAAGAGCGGCAAATTTGCGGAAAGGACCTAAACAGTCAGGTCATGAAAAGAGGGACTGAAAAATTATCTGCAAAGGTTAATGGTCAAAGGAAATAGAAAAAAACGATGCTTATATGTTGATGACGAATAACCTCCCTGTAGATTCAGTAGGAAATTCGATCCAAAGGGATATCTTAGGTTACGCAAAGATCGAACAGCCGAGCTTTCACCTCAGAGAATGATTTATCCGAATGTCTCTGACCCAAGGGCTCCAGGGTTGACAACTGCTGAGAACGATTTTCACAAAATGAATTTGCCTTGAAAAAGGTGTAAAGTGTAAAAGTCAAAGATACATTCAGAGGATACCGAATTAAGCCTGGGTAGCTAGGCGTCTTGGCCGCATGTCTTCTTGTGCCCTTTCCAATCCGCCTTTTGACATGCAGAATCACAGTACCTACAGAAAAAAATGTTGAAGATAAAAAAAAAAAACACGTTTTGAAAGCACGAACCTAGAAGTCGAGCAGCCGCCGCCTGATCATCCCAACTTGTCAATGCAAGGCTCAACACGTCAATCTGCACAAGGAGCACTCACATTTTCTAAGCGCAGCCGAAGGGTTTCCACACCACGAGCATCGATACAGTGCAAGTGCACCTTCATCCACATTCATGCCTCGCTTTAAGGTATTCGAGTGACAGTTGTGGACCACTTGATCGATATAGCCTTCTTCCATGGTCATGTCTTCCAGCCAGGCAGCTATGTCGCTATCATTGTTGACAGGCTTCTTCTGGGGAGCATTCGTCGACTTGAACCTGTCGAACTGAGCAAAAATATGCGAAAATTGAGTGACGCCAAGCGGGTAATGTTTGACAATACTCTCTTGAGCGAGTCGCAAATTGGTTTTGGGCGATGGGCGACCGCTCATGAGCAAACTGAATTCATCTGCAACAGCTATCTTCTTCAAAGTTTCCTACACACAGGCCGTTAGTACCGAGCAAACAACGATGAACGATGGGGGCGGAGACTGACATCCAACTCCTTTAGATCTGGATTGATGTCTGGATTTGCGAGCAAAGTCAGCAGGATCAACCACTGTCCGACGTTCCTTGTATGCCGACTATCAGGCGGAGCTTCTTTGAGATATTTCTTGGCGTCTTCAATTGCGCTCATGACGAAAGCAACACCTTCTGCCCACTGCTTGTTGTCGGTTTGAGGCATAACCTGGAGAACTTTGATACCTAAGGCTCCAGCATGATCAACGGCCCTCTGCAGGAGTTGATGTCGGATATAGGGTGTGTTGTCTTTGCATTTAAGTCCCTTTTTCGACGCGCGGAGCCCGTGAACATCATCTCCTATTAAGGAGAGTGCGTAGTAAAAATACCCCTGCTCCGGGTTGTGCTCCAGACCTTTCTTTGCTAATTCCATGACGGCTGGGAGGGCTCGTTTCCCAATGAGATACTTGATCTCCAGAATATCGGCGAGGTATGCTTCGTTAGGTTTCCCTTTTTCCCTGATAGCCTTCGCAGTGTGTAGTAAAGAGTCCCTCCAAAGAGTAAACGGTATGTCCATATCCTCGTCTATGACACGTCCAGTTCGAGGGTCCTGGACTTGAAAGGTACCATCTGCGATAGAGTATTCCGTCTTCGTGATCAGCACAGCTTGCTTGAGACCAAGGGCATACAAGTCTTTGTCTTGACTGTTGGCATAGGCGACCATTGCGTTCGTGGACTCGATCGTTGATGAAAGGGTCATAAACAATGTACAATCCTTCCGTCCGTAGGCCATCAAGATTCGATCCAGATGGGGTGGCACGCTGGAAAGCCTCGTGGAGTCGAAATCGTTGATGTCCTCTTCTGATTCGAAGTGATATGCCCGGATGAACGCACCGAGACAGGCACTGCGATATGCCCAGTCTTGGCTACGCAGGCCTGCTGCCAAAAAACTGAGGGCTGGAGGATAACGTTTGAAAGCCTCGCTGGCATGTAAACTCGACACCACGAAGAGGTGAACACCATGGTATATCATGGGTAAGCATTTGGCGTGGAATCTCTGAAGGGCGTCGAGTACACTCTTCAGAACCTGTACCATGTCGATGGTTTTGAGGATGTGCGGATGAGCAGGAGCTTCATTTCCTTCGACGACGGCGATGACGCTGTGGGAAAGTATGGCGACGCCCAACTCGGCAACAACATCGTCTTCAGGAAAGTCGTCGATAACTTTCGCGATGGTATTGCTCTGTTTGGCGACTTCCACTCGAGCACGCGCCCCGCCATGATGGGTGAATGTATCCAGAGCGTGAAGAGCGAGATGGCGTGTTTCATTTTCATGGATCAGAGGCATTATCTTTGCCAAAAAATCTGTCGATCCCGGTAAGTCATGAACCAGACAGAATACGTGCAAGAAATGTACCTTTTTCCAGAAGCTTGTCGCGCAAAAGGGAATCGATGGACATCTTGGCAAAGATTCCTACAATCGCGCCCCGTACTCTGAGGTGATCTTGACTCTCTTGAAAGAGATTGTCCATTTTCGCATATATCGCATTGAAGCTGGCATGTATTTTCTTCAATCCACTGCGCGAATGGAGATCTGGAAGTGGACAGACTCAATGAAGATGTTCAGAACAATATGGAGAACGTTACTGACCTGGAAGGGAAAAGAATTCGCAAAGTCTGGGTATGAGGTCTTTCCATTCTTCTTTGTCGTCGATTTGACCAAGCTGAAAGGCTGTTCTACTGAGATTGTTCCCCAGAGCCGATGACGACGAGGGAGTGTTTGACCTATTCGATCCACTGGTTTTCTTGCCTTTTCGACCCGGTCCTGGCATTGTGATTACCACCTAGAGTGATTGGTCAATTCGAGAAGTGTGTCTGAACTGTTCTCTCTTCCTCACCTTAACGGTTCAGTACCATAAAAGGCTGGTTCTGACACCATGCGAACTCTGTAGTACACGATGCCTATCAAAGGTTCATTGATCATGACATGAGAGTTGGTGAAATTGTTGGACCAAGGTTGGACATATGTAGTGGGGTCCATAATATTAGGTCAATTCAAAAGACCAAGTTCTAGGTCGAAAAAGTCCCAGTTAAATGAGCTTGGGAGTTTTCGTGTCGCTTCTAACACAATGTTTTCCCAGAGAATTGGGTTCAGAACTGAGGCCATCTTGACCTAATTAGAAAACGTAGAAGTTCGATGGAGAGTTCAATGTTGCACAGCCACATCGTGAACGGTTTGTGAGAACAGTGCTGGTTACGTAACGGAAGTACTTTTGACTCTTTCTCCAATGTTCAAATTTGACTTTGATATCGAAGATCCTGAAGACTCGGAGGATCTCCTGAACATTGGAATATCATCCATCAACATACACGAGACCTCCCCGAAAGAGCATCCTACTCCAGAACTCGAATCTTTTTCCGAAATTTCTCTCCAACAGCTCGTTCGTGATCTGTGTCTCTTCAAAACAACCTAAACATGGGGTTCTGACGTCCATCGTCTCTCCCGACATATGATTTCAGGTAGATGCCATACCAGATCAGATTTCTTACTCTCCGATTTTCATACCTCTTTCGTCATCACGCAAAGTGACCACTTTGATTCGTCGGGACCTCTTCGATGCACGATTTCAGCTTATCTCAGAAGGTGCTGGAGATGCGGTAGACGACGCCCTGACTCAAGAAGAAGGGCTCAGTGCCGAAATTCAGGTTCCCGACTTGAAAATCAAAAGACAGGCCCTGACCTTTCTCGATGCCCCATCCGACTTGGTCCCTGGAGTCTATGAAGGCGGACTGAAAACATGGGAATGCAGCTTGGACATTGTAGACTATCTGGACAGTCTCAAAGAAACCTCCAAAAATCAAACATATGAAGGGAAGAAGATCCTTGAGGTTTTTCCTTTTTCTTTTGATCCAACGCACCAGCTCACCAGAGTGTTTGGGTTGACAATCGAATTAGGTCGGATGTGGAACAGGCGTACCCTCGATGTTCATATTCCGTGAACTATTATCATCGATTTCTACCAAAAGTGACACCCTTCCCAAAACCGAAATTCACCTTCAAGATTACAATCCTTCTGTACTCCAGCTCGTCACACTTCCCAATTTACTGCTAACATGGTGTACGTCTTTTACCCAGCATCATGAAGAAAATTGTACTTACATCTTTCTCCATCCTGAATTGCAGACAGCTCCAGCCATGCTGATGCATATCGATCAAGCACAAACGATACTGAAGTAGCTCCAACCATCGACGCCAAAGCCGCAGGAGAGCTCCAAATTACTCCAGAGCTCAAATCCGCCTGCCTCCATTCCCTCAACACCTTAAACATCTCCCTGCGATTCTTCTCTGGTTCATGGAGCACGTTCAACCCCTTCAACGAATCCCCGACCTATAACGTTCTTCTCACATCAGAAACGATTTACCGCAACGAGAGCTTGCGTCCGCTCATTGACCTCATGCGAAAAGCTTGCCTGGGCGACCCAACAACAGAAGGTACACACGTGGATGACTATTTATGCCTGGTTGCCGCTAAGGTGTTATACTTTGGCGTTGGTGGAGGTGTATCGGATTTCCTTCTGGCTGTTGAGGCGGAAAACGCGCGGGTAGAAACTGTGTTCGAACGCAATATCGGCGTTGGTAGAAAAATCATGAAGGTATACTGGTAGCGTAGATGGTTTGTGGAAATCTCGAATGCATTGAACCCTTGATTTCGGAAAAAGTTGGGTGTTCTGTACAATGTTATGGCAATGCCTTGCAACTTGCAAGACAGGACATTTAGTGAAGCAAGAATGCAAGAAAAAGAATGGACACATTGGGAATTGAACCCAACACCTCTCGCAAACCAATGGAAATGCTAAGCGAGCGTGATAACCAACTACACCATGTGCCCGTTGAGATCTGTTCCCGCCATGCCATTTGGATAATCATACCGTTCGGCCAGCCTGGTAGACTTGCAAAGGTTCAGAAGATGCTGAGCGGACTAGGAAAACGTTGGGAAAATTCATATTTCTACTCCTTTGGGTTCCGAATAATCAGGGAGAATCGAGAATAAGCGTGGCGTCTGATCGATCCTCTTTCAAATCTTCTATTCAAGCAGAGTTAAGCCAAGTGGCCTGTGAAAAAGTGTACGAGGTAAGCAGAAATTTTTCAGTTCAGAAAGCGGTGCATCTTCTAGCATCTAAGTGCTGGAAGAAAAATCTGGACGCATTGGGAATTGAACCCAACACCTCTCGCAAATCATTAAATATGCTAAGCGAGCGTGATAACCAACTACACCATGCGCCCGGTGAGTTGTGGGTCCTGGTGGGCGCTCCCGGTGTAAGGTCAAAGTGCTTTTTGGTGAAGACTACTTTGTCATCTTATGTTGAAAGACTTTGTCAGGGTGTGTGTCTCCCGTACTCAGCTTTTCATATTGATTCGAGAATTTTGAATGAGGCTGAAAAAGCGTGGTGAAAATTTTGGATGGTTTCCAGCATAACAATTTTGGCGCTTTGGGCTTAGCAGACGTCGGCAGAGCTTCCCATTCGCCCAAGTTAGATTGGGCGTTCGCTGTGGCTGCACGGTGACTCAATCAAACAGGTCTCTGTTAGTATATCGGTTAGTACACGCGCCTGTCATGTTCACACCACGACCGCGCGAAAGCTGGGTTCGACTCCCAGACAGAGAGATCTTCTTTTTTTTTTGGAGTTTTGTTCTATTTGAAAATCCTGGTTCCTCGAATTTTGGTGGTTGTCGTAGATTTCCAACTTTCCAAATAGGTTCAACAGTGTATATTGTGGAGGTAAATGAAGCAGAAGAGAAACGGTGAATATAGAAAGAGATCTTTGGTTAACAGTAAAAGTTACATATCAAGTATAGATTCGCTACTGCCGTCAAACACTAATAAAAATCAAGCCAGATTTTCCTCTGTTTTGGAAGCCGCCAATCTGGTAGAGCGTCGCACGGGAGCATTGTTGGCGAGTGAACCATGGTCAGAGCCAGTGCTCTTCATGCGCTTCGACGGGCCTGCGGTGGCCGCCTGAGGAGTAGCATCTGGAGCAGCCCTCTTCTGTGAACTGCGACCAGGACGTGAAGTCTCTCCGACAGGCTGGCTGGCAGGATTCGGTTGGGGAACTGGATTTCGGGGAAGCTGTCGTGCTTTTTTATCTGCGGATCGCTGATCTCTGATAGCGGTGTCGATGATAGCAAGGAATTCATCGTGAGCTTTACCATGCGCCAATTGATCACGTTGAAGAAGATCGTAGACGGAGGGGAAAGGGACTGTTGCTGATTTGATCACACGCCTCCTCTTTTCGTTGACCCAGCCCTGGCAGAGTGCACCGAGGTCGATGAGGAGTGTTTCGAAGATCGGGGTGCAAAAGTGTGGTGGCAATTCCATCGTAGGAACACCGAGATATGCTATCTTGGCATTGGCGCAATCTTGGGCATCATTGACCTCCCATTTATCCAAAAAGCGCGGCGATGATGATACCCCCGAGCCTGTACCATCGTACTTGTGACACACCCATGCCAGAACATATAAGTACGATTCTAGATCGTCAAGGTGGTCTTGAGGTGGTGCCTGTCGCCAATCTCCAGCAGAAAGAACAGCCACTGATTGAAAAGCACGGGTTCCCTGAAAGCCAATATCAGTCACAGATCTAGAGTGGTCGAGATTGGCACAGAAAATACCTACCGTTCGGCAGCGACCAAGGCCGCGGGGTTCTTTGGAAATCCTGATGGCCATATCTAAATCGATGAGGATACCTCGGTATCCTTCTGCAGCACCATCGCGGCCAAGCAAGACGTTGTCGACGCTGACGTCTCGGTGCAGAATTCCCTTCAACCATAACCCTTTGTGCCCTGAAACGTGAAGGAATGAGCACCCGACATGTGAAGCAGAGAAGAATACAGAATACACATACCAGCGACGGCATCGCGAAAGGCCTCCAACAATTGCATGTGGGTCTTGAAATAGCGAATCGATCGCCCATATGCCTTGAGCACAAGCCGGGAGAAGATGCGGTCGTCGTCATACGGACTCTTTGTGTACAGGCCCGCAAAAATGAAGTTGCGAAAGTCGGAAATTTTCCCGTCTTTATCCTCCTCGAAGGACAGGATTTGGCCGACTCCAGG
>JAHXRV010012362.1:0-10964 GCA_019904355.1 Psilocybe tampanensis | reverse complement strand
TGTATCGTCCGCCAGCGGGAAGGTGGGGCCCGAAGACAGAGTAGACAGCTCCAACGGCGGCGATTAGGTTTCCATGGGAGAGACAGACACCCTTGGGGGCTCCGGTTGAGCCAGACGTGTACATGATACACGCCATGGTGTCTTTGGTTGGTCGTCTGCCCTCGAGGATGCTCAGGGGTAGTTCTCGGCCCCTTGATCGTAGTTCGTCGATATGAATGGCACGAATGGGGCTGTCTGGGCGCAGAGAGGAAATTTTGTTGAGAAGTTCGGCTTTGGGCTCACCGTCGTAGAAGACGAAGCGAACTGAGGGGGTGTTTGGCAGAACGCGGATGAGCATGGGGAGCAGGTCGGGGTTTGTGAAGATGGCGACACATTTGGGTTCGTTGAGGGAATGGGTGAGGCCAGATTCGCCTAGAGTATCGTATGCGGTAGCCGAGGTGGTTGAAATCAACGCACATCCATGAGAAATAAGCTGCCAGTTGGGGCTGGTTCGATGAGTTTAGGGGGTCCAAACTTTTATGAATGGACGTACCTGGTGGCCGCAAACAGGTCAACGACGTCGTCCTGGGTGATCCCAAGATCCACAAGGGCACGAGCAACTTCTGAAATGGCCTCCTTGAGCTGGAGGTAGTCGATGAACTTGTACTCGCTCAGCTCGAAATACTTCCATATTTTCTCCTCCGTGACTTCCTGCCCTTCGACAAACCGCTTCACCTGCTTTTTCTCCTCGTGAACATCGAGAATATCTCGCCATCCCATGCTCTTCTTGTTCCCATGAACTCGTGCGGCGTAGTCGATAACGTCTGGCACGGTTTCGACGCCCTCTGCAGGCTGTGTGACAAGTGCATCCTTCTCGAGTTCGAGACGTCGGATACCGCTTTCTCCGGGACGTTCTGGGGGTGCTACCTCGACTGTAGCATTCTTGAAGTAGCCTGGTTCCCTCAGCTGAAGTTTGTTCATCGAGATGGTCGTGAAAGTTCGAGCTCGTCGTGGTTCGAACGAAAGAGAGGTTGAGGGAGCGACCGCGCTCATGAGTATTATCACGTGCGTGATGTCACCCAAACATCACATGATAATCTAGACTCCGAACATCTGAAATTCTGCATCCAAACGGACGGTCGTCACCAATGGTCGTGTATCTATTGGATATTGAGGGATTTGTCCTAAATTTACATAGAGTTTATTTTATGGCTGGCTTATGTTGGGACATGTTGAGAACATGCATTTGGAGCAAATTTGGAGTACTTAAACCGCCTCCTTACCATTTTTCGAAATTGAGATGCACCTTGAAAATCGAGATGCATAAACGAAAACATAGACACGAACAACTTGCCAACGACTCCTCGTGGAGTAACGTTGTTCAGTACCAAAGCTATTTGTCCCCAATAGGGCATCATTGGAGCTAAAATTTTCAGTCCTTGTTCAGTCCTACTACTGACAAAAACCAAGCAAAAACACCCGTTATACGTAGACCGTCTAGCTCTTCCGATTATGGCCTTACATATGTCCAGAAAGTGGGTCCGGGTGACCTGTTCTGTGGGCAATGTATTCCAATTTTTTAGTCGTATCACCCTACAGAGACTCAGCGGCGCATTGACCATCCCCGCCAATTTCCAAATCGGGTATTATGCTGAACGCTCAGCGCTCAACGCAACGCTCAATTTTGAAAACGCATTGTCGTTGTCATTTCCCAGCCACTTGCCGAACTGCATCGTGTCCCCAGACTAATTGAAGTCTATGCCTCAAATCAAAGCGGAGTTGATCAAATCAAGAGTCGACATTTCCACAGTCAGTACGAGACCTCAGCATTGACGTGGATCCTCATTTTGTATAAGTACCACCAGTCGTGTCGCAGAATATCATACAGCTACGAACTCGCACTTCACCCACTCCCACCGCCAACTGAACAACACAGCAGAACCCTTTCGCAGTCCGAAGTTATACTATCATGGGTAGAGAAGTCTATAGCCGCCAGGTGCTTTCACAACAAAGCTCTCAGTCCACCTCAGAGCGATCGAACTTGAACGTCCCTGTGGCCTTGAACCCGGTCAACGGCACTTCCATGGTCAACATACGCCGTACACCTGTCTCTCAGCCCTCCACTTTGAATCTGCAACTGCTTCATGCGGACGCTTCATTTGCTGTGGCATCCAGGAGACAAGCCGAACGCGCTCAATTTGAACATTCGTTCCGTCCAGCCAGGCCGCTACTAATGAGGCAAAATGCTCAGGATAATTTATTACAGCCCTACGTCGATACCCATACCTTCCTGGTTGGCCGTATGCCCCTTCTCTTTCAGTTGGATCCTGAATTCATGCTCACAGATCAACAAGCCTTCAACTTCCTTGCCGAACACACATATTTCCAATCTATCATTGGCAACATCAAAATCAGGATACACACTTTCATCGTTAACGAGCTCCCGCTCACCCCGTCTGAGGGTGAGGAAGTGTTTGTCGTCATTTGTGCTCTGAGAGACCTCGAAGGCTTCATGAGTGCGGCTGCGCTTCGAAAGGCGTTCAGTGGCTCCATTATGACCTACCGAGATGGAGGAAATTGGCGGGTTCGTGGTAAGCCGGAGGCAGCGATGTACCCTGTTTTACGAAACGAGGAATTGAAAGACCAGCTCGAAGGCATTTTGAGGTGGGCAGATACCATCAGCAATGCAATCTGACCGTCTAACAAAGCACTCGAGTCGCAACGACTCCTGCAACATAATTATAAACGCTCGCAGCCTCGAGCTCGAGTGTTATAATCCCACATTTCTTTCAAATTATGAGTTTCTCGTAGACCTACTCCTTACAATAACCATAGTTATTCACTACTACCACGACTTCCAGTCTCACCGCCTCCAGTTACATCATCTCGTCTTTATTTGTTCCTCTCTTAATTCCAACCACTATATTCATAACCCAACTTCTCCGGCGCCTACCTTGTTCTCCCATAATTATGATGTCATTTAAACCCCCAGAAATCTCCTACGCAACTTCTAAGTACAATTTAAGATTCAGATGGGTGCTAGTACAGCCATATTGCATTTGGTTGAACATCCATGAAGCTAGTGAATATCGAATGACCAGCTTAGCCCCGCATCGACTGGGGTGCTGGTAGGCTGTATTCTGTAACTTGACACAGGAACTGGATATCCCTTCAACGCGCACGGGCCCCTGGATGGCCCGTGCGGATCTGACGTCCCTGACCAGTAACCACGGATCCACAATAAGGTGACCTCTTCGATGTTCTACGGCTTCAGTACTTCAAGCCTCATCGACGGTCCAAGCGCTTTCGAGCCTTTACCATATTTAGCTTCAATCCTTTCAGTTTGCGATCGGTACGGCCCCAAAAAGGTGGGATATTTACAGTTGTCCATATTCAGAGACTCGGACGGTTCACCGCTTTGTCGGAGATTATGGCGTTGGAGAACCCATCGTCGGGTTCTACGTTGCTCATTCTCTTCTTCAGGCGTGTCCCATTGCTGACAAAACGCAAGGTAGGGGCAGAGGTGCCACGAGGCTTGACTCGCAGACATCGGGTCGAGGGGTTCAGGGTGTGGTATAACCAACCGTATAAGTCGCTGTCTTGAAAAGAAATTTATGAAGGCGAGACGGCTTCCTTCTCTACACCGCGAATGAGCGAGTACTTGCGTTGTACGTTCTGGTTGGGGACTTTTATTCGATATGGCTTGGATCAAGCTTGGGTCTGTCTTGCATTGAGCGGTGCCGTCCTTCGGATCAGTGAATTTGGATGTCAGTCTGACGGCAAACCCGGCATTGCCACACTCACGTTGCACCCAACTGAGCTCTCGCTCTCTTGCCATCGTACAAAATATTTCCAGCCTAGTGCCATCCTTGCTTTCCTCGCAGCCGATTTGTAATGATTCACATCGAGTTTGAATAGACGACGATAAGTATCTCAAGTTCGAAATCTTCACCAGTGCGATTGTGGTATCTTGCGAGATATCGAGATCCCGTATCGAACAGAAAATTAAAGAAATTAGAATTGTAAGTCAACCATGTCGGTCCTTGGACACCACCTTAAATTGCGATAACACTGGAAACTTGGGTGTTCCGAGCCTCACATAACTGGGTTGAATACACGTTACGAACGAACATACTTGTTTGATGTGTTGAATCGACGCTTTGCTCCTTTCTCGCCGTGCTGTATAGACCATGTCTATACGTTCTTCAGTTAGGCACCGGTCGTGTACTATCATATTCACAGGGGAACCAAGCTCTATTCTACCCCCTCTGTACCCACATTTCGATTGGCTGACAACTCTTGATCCAAGAATTGCACCGATAAATCACATCCGGCCTCACACGTTGTACATGCACGTAAAATCACAACTATCGTCTCTTTCCAGTTCCAGCTTTATGAGAAGATATACTTACACGCCTTGGCTCGGTCATCTTATTAATCCTAATACGCACCCAAGCCCACAACTTGAGTTCCAAGACGTCCATCGCAAAAGAAGCCCGACCCCGAAGTCTCATGTTGCAAGGTCAAGAGACACTGACGAGTTTCTCACTCTCTATGTGGGAACTTCTTGTCGTGATGTTCTATTCCGGCGCATCGTCCATGTACTACCAAGGTTTATTTTCGGACCAAATCATACATACGGTCAGTCTTCCTTCTAGGTTAGACCTGATTGAAGTGTGAATCTTGATATACACGGCTTTTATCGATAATCGATCCTAGACCTGACTCTGAGCAAATACCGCACTAGCATGTATAACCACATTCGAGACTAGAAATCCAATTAGATATCAAGAATCGATCCCCAACTCCAACGACACGATGATTGAGCAATGAGGACAGAGCGCTCATCTGCTCCTTGTCATATTGTCAACGCAGCATCATCGTTCACCCAAACCAAAGAAATACAACACCGACTCAATTTACCGGAGAAGGCTCAGCATCTGTACTGTTGAACACGGGCCTATCAAAGTTGGAGAGTATCAGGTGCTTTCAGTCGCCACTTGAACTTGTCAAGTTGTGCATATGTTTTCACCGCTCCCACACTGAGGCATATCAAGGCGGTATCAAACGTGCAGATCCCAGGATTGACTGTGGAACGCGCTCAACGATGATTCGTTAATGATTGTACCAGACTCCCAGAATAACGTTCGTTAATCATTCTCAGCCGTAGTAGATCATGTCGTGTCCTTTTATCATAAGTAGTAAGTTCAAGTCTCGCGTGAGCACTCTCATATGGGCTGGGAGGCAAGTGGCGGACCTTCGACGCCCACAACGCCACATGAAAGTATAAAATTGATGTCCATAAATATAGTGATTGGGGAGAATAAAAATTTGGAATTTTCAGGGAAATTGGAGCATTGGAAGACGACGTCTATAGAATCTGGCGCATCATCGATCTCTCAATAAAAGGGAAACATGAAGCACCAACATAGAACACCACGTTGTAAACTGAGTGATAGACTTTCGGCGTGTGGTTATCACAAATCTTGGACGTGGAAGCCGAATCGTCTGCCATACTTCTTTGATATCCTTCAAAGACGTTCATGACGATTTTCGTCATCGCATCAGCGATTGTATAATGATTTTCTCAAACTCGGAAGAACCTGAGAGAGCGGAACATTGTCTCTAGAATCTCGTCGAGTTGTGAGCCTGATCATGGAAATAACTGGAAATAATTATCCCTCAGGTGAATTTGAACCCAGCATACCATGGCCGAGTCTTGCCGAGTTGCACCAGGAGGCCTGCCGAAATGCCGGATAGGTTGGCGACTTGGTAATTTGTGCAAACTTGAAGACAGGGGCTGCAATTTTTGTCTTGTTTTTGTCCTTCCCTGTCATTTTGATCATGGAAGTCTGATTTCTTCTTCACTTGCAGTATTACCTTTCTCACCACTGACTAAGCAACCAATTCATTCTCTCCACTGCAAGGGCCCCAAATGCTCGGACACCGGTTCCTGACTAAGAAAGCATATCTATCAACTTTCGTGGGCGTCGAAGCACGTCGTTACTCAGATCCCCAACTTTCTCCTTCCATTGAGGTACTTCTTTCTGCTTCTTCACACCAGAACGCCAATCTGATAACAAATGCGAGTTATCTATAGGTCGGACAACGCTCCCAGTTACTGCAATGTCAGGGTATAAATAGGAGACGAATGTTCTGGTTCGCTGCAGTACACAGTTCAGCTGTGGTGACCCTCTCTTCACACACGAAACCTTCTGTGTTATACACAGTAAACCATGTCCAGCGAAAAGTACTCCGTTCTCGTCTTAGGCGCTAGCGGCACCATTGGCCGCGTCATCTCTCGCAGGCTCGCCGAGATGAAGGACAACTTTAGCCAGGTTGCATTTCTGACGCACTTCGAATACCATCCCCCTGAGCAACAAGAGAAATACCACCTTCTCCCCCTTCCACGTGTCTTCGGCTCATATACGGATCCTGAGACCTATCGCGGATGGGACGTCGTCATTTGTGCTGTTGGAATCCCGAGGTTTGGAGATCTTGTGGACTACATCGAGGCTGCCTACGCTGGAGGGGTGAAGCATTACGTCGCTTCTGAATGTACGTCCAATCATTCATATCCATAAGAGATCGCCCGAACATTGATGCCGGATGTTCTCCTCAGATGGATTTGACCTCGAACGCAAGTTCACCAAGGGCGAACCGTTCTTCCAGGGCAAGGTCGCGGCTCGTGCAAAGTTGGAGGAACTGTGCAACGCGGATCCTTCCCGTGGATATACCCTCATGCTGAACGGGATGTTCACCGACTTCGTCGTTCGTGATAACATGTTCTTCCTTACGCCTGACAGGAAATCTGCCTACTTCTTGGGAGACCCTGAAGCCCCATTGGCGCTTACACACTCCGAGGAGTACGTTTTTCTCTCTGTCCGCTACGCGTGCTTCCTGATATGAACCCTCCTTAAGTATCGGACACGCCACTGTGTTAGGCATCCTTCCCGGCCGACTCAAGTCCTTCTCTGAACGCCGCCAGCTCCGCATCGTCGGGTCCCAAATGAAAATCAAGGAAATATTCCAAGTCTTCGAGAAAGTCCTCGGTCACCCCATTGACGTCCACTATCAATCCTTCGAGTCCTCCTACAAATACGCAGAGGAGCAAATGGCACAAGGAAACATTTTCATGTCCGTCTTCACGTCCGTCCGTCGGGCGATTGGGTTTGGTGGAGGAGCATTTGATGGGAGGGATAATGATTTGTTCCCCGAGTTGAGGAACTATACTTGCGAAGATGTCGCTAAGGAGGTGTACTCCAAGCCTGATAATTTCCTCAGGACGTGGAATAAGGGTGTGAAGGCAGACGCGAAATAGATGCTTGCTACTATTTAGTACAGTAAAATTATCAAGATAAGGGCTCGTAACACCCAATTGTATCATTGCTATCTCAGGCCGTTCATAACCACGAACTTTAAATGAAAGCCAATGCTGAGAATCCGAGGTATCTATGTGGTGTCGTATTTTGGTGGAGTGGTCATGGTTACACATACTTGGATAATTTTGTGCCACTCTCTGTATAGGATACGGAGTTTGTCAACGTTGGAACAAAGCGAGGCATTTTCCCCTAATTTGGGAGTCAAGGCAAAGTCAAGGAATGCCCAAATCTGGGAAGCCGATATTGCAGCATTGACGTCCCATTCCCTCATCGTTTCGTATAAGTATGGGTAGAATTTGGGGCCCGGTACACAACACCACAGTATCATCATATTCAGTCCTTTCAACTCCACTCTTCGATACGCTCATACAGTCATACTAGCCGCATCATGGGTCGCGAAATGTATGGTCGCGAAACAAACCGTCGACAAACCTCTGACCTCGCCTCAATTCCGGAACTTGACAATACCACCACTGCCGATACCGCCCACTCCGTCGATGGTAACGCACTGCTCAACCTGCACCGTATGCCTGCCCCTCGTCCGCGTTTGACTCCAAGTACCTCCATCCGAGCCAACAGTCTCGTCGGGCCTGGCATGCCAGGACCTGATCACGCCTTTTTGACCCGCTCAATGCGCAGCGTCTATCCAGCTCAGCCCAGCTCTATCGATATCACTGGCCAGCCAGCCACTCAAGTAACACAGCCCGGGAGGTACGCCTTTCTCGTAAACCGTATCCCTGGTCTCTTTCGTCTCGATCCGCGATTCGAATTAACAGACCAACACGTCACCCATTTCCTCAGAGCGCATAGTGAGGTCCAATCGGAGATCGAAACGATCAAACACAACATCCGTATCGCTATTTTCTCTTGGGGTACTCTCAATCCGGCGGAAGTTGAGGAAGCGTTTGTGGTCCTTCATGCGTTGAGAGACCTCGAGCGGTTTATCAGCGCGGTTTCGTTGGCGCATGCGTTCGGTAGGACGATCTCTGCACGGATGGATGGGTTAATGAACTTGGGAATTCCTTCCCAGAAGCCGGAGGCAAGTATGTATCCCCGTTTACAAAACCAGGCGCTGAAGAATCAGCTCGAGGCAATCTTGAACTGTGCGAACAGTTTCAGCGGGGATAATTGAGCGTCTCGGGGCTCAGCGCTCAGCGAGGGACACGCATCACGAAATCATGAGTCGCCTGACAATTTATGTTACACTTTTTTTTTTGTTTTTCCCAATTCATCCGTATTCCTCCTCCGCGATTGCAATGGACACGATTCGGCACATATACTGGTTCTTCCTAAAATAATTACAATAAATGCACCATTTTTAATTTTACCTACATTTACATGACTAAATCTTTTTGATTGTGAAAGTCTCCTCTTATTCCCCTCGTCCGTCCACCGGAGTCTGTATAAAGGACTTTGAACGGAACGTGTATCTTCCAGCCACTCCCCATTTCGAGTGCTGCTCTCAGTCCGGAGATAAACAAAGTACCGGTTCGACGATGGGGACGGTCAGGTAATCGTTCATAGACCCCCCGGGCGCCGTCTGAAAAGGATCTCTGACTCGGCTCTTCAAAGTTCAGTCCAATCCCAACTTACGTTCCTTCCAAGTTCGTGCAGGTGCCGCAGCGGTAGTGTTAGAAAGGGAACCTGGTTCATGTTCTTCTAAACCCTGGCCGGTGGCCGCCAATCGTCGGATTCATCGCATGCGTCATATGCATCCAGTACGTCCTCAACGTCAACGGCTACGCTCACACACTGGCACCTCAACGGCACGTTCGCCTTGCGTCCGATCAGAGGGCACGTCTGAACATTTTGAACCCCTCGAGGCGTCTAGGTCTAAGGTCTCTCGAGTCTTTGTTGATGGGGAATGTCATCGATTTTTTTTTTTTTTTTTTTTTGCTTCAAGTTCGCTGTTTTGCTTGGACATTGCTTGGACGTTGCACAGTGTCGGGCTGGGAGAAGTTCTCGGGAGTCGGTCCAGGCGGTGCTGGTAACTTCCCAATGAGACGAAGAATCATCTACTCAGTCTACTGTAGCTAACGAGACGAAACAGGGGAAGAAGCAAGTAACATCGCAGCATTCAACTGCTAACAGACAAACCGGCGTGTGCACCGCAGGGACATCGTGTTCAACATCGTTGGAGTCTTGGAGATGATGTCATCCATTGACATTGCGTTTGGCATTTTCGCTAGTCATCGTCATCGTCATCGTACTGGTTTTTGGGGAGACGCTGGCATCTGCGGCTCTGAGGACCGGCGCCATCTTCTGGAGGCTCGAGTCCGACGAACAGGCTGGTCCTGATCGGCTCAGTCTGACTTGATTCCAATGTATTACAGCGCAAAGCCACGCTCCGTTTATTTATTTATTTTTATGACGAGATAAAAAGATCTTTTTGCAATCTCGTTCAACGTTGTGCGAGTATAATACAGAGTAGAAAGAAATGCGGGTTTGAATGATGTTAGCAAAAAGGAAAGAAAAGGAAATAAACAACGGGATATGAATCTTTTGGACTCTGGAGGTTGTGGAGGTTTTTTCGGGTCGGGAACGGCCGAAGAGACCGACTCGATGAGAGGATACGAATTATTATTGGATGGTCGTGGAACGACGCGACGGCGAAAGAAAGAAAGACAGAGCCATGATATCTGTCAAAAGGGCTTGCTGAACACCACCAGGCCCCGGTTGGAAGGAAGCAAACCGAACCGGAAAGTTGACCAAGGAGAAGAAAGCGAAGAGGGAAGAGGTGGGAGGGAGGGACAGCAAGCGAAGAATCGAGCCTTCATCTTATGACATGCGTATATGCATCGCACCATGCACCGCACCGAGAGGAAGAATAAGGAAGAATATTATAAATATCTGAACACATATGTAGTAGGGATGTACCATAATTTTCAAGGACGAGGCAAAAGGGGAGGTATAAGTAAATAAACACTCAATGATATCGATACCCATCCAACTAAACCAGTCAATCAACCTTCCTTGCCCATTTTCGCCCTCCAGCCGAGCTGGGCGTGCGTGGTGGTGGAGTGGAGGCGATGCGGTGTGTGCCGAGAGGGGAACTCATCGTTGTGGATGTAGTCGTACTCGCTCCGGGACGGGACGCGATGGGTTGATGGAGCTGTGGTGGTGGAGAGGCGGATGATGCGTTGTATTCCCATGCAGCGGGTTGGTACTTTTCTTCATGCCTTTTCTCGTGAATTACGCTTTCTCCATCGACGTCGAAGGCACTATTAGAGCCGGATTGACCCCAGTATAAATACATTTGAACGCCGAGGATGACGTTCAAGACGAGAGCGAGCGCGAAGCCCGCAGCGACGAGGGCGTCTCCGAGTTCTTGGGCGGTGGTGAACAGCCTCGCCAGGCACCCCGCAACCTGTGAGATGACGGCGAACGCGGAGAGTTGGCCGGTGCTCTGCATCTTATGATTACTCGCGATTTGAGGGAGTTTGGAGAAGAGGGATAAGGGGAGGGTGGTGAGTTGGAGGAGGGAGAGGAGGGAGGCGGGGGGTGTGGCTAGGAGGAGGGTGCTAAGGAGCGTCGCGCGGCACGCCAGTGTGAGTTGGTGGTGCTTGGAGAGGGAGGATGGGGTGAGAGAGGGAGGGGCGTAGA